>VMBQ01001668.1:41658-54220 GCA_007657795.1 Dreissena rostriformis | reverse complement strand
GCAGTTTTCTTTCGACACATTCAAATCAAACTTTCATAGTCTCGTCATGCGAAAATAGGTCTTATGGCGTTTCGGCCAGCGTAGCTCAAGACCAGCTTGCGCAATTGGGAAATCTGGTCAGAGGCGACGCTGTCCGCTATAAAATCACGCAAGGTGTAATGGTCTCATTATGCATCTCCGGACCAGACTGCGAGATGCGCATGCTGGGCTATAGCTATGAGGGCCGCATATGGCATAAAACCCATTTTCGCATGACGCGGGTCTTTAAAAATATCATTGCGTATTGTAAATGACACATTTAAGCACAATGCTTTTCAATATAAAATTGAATTTAAACTGTGTTATTAATAGCAATCTGACAAATAAGGGTAGCCTATTCGGGCGTTCAGGAACAATTTCCAGACGGGCTGACCGAGTACGGCAAACATGTGTGGTTAGATAATTAAACGATTTCCCCCTTATTGTGACACTATACTCTTTCGGAAGTTTTTTGTTTCCTCATCTTGAAAGCAAAACTGTGGTATTAACGTTTATCGATGGACCATTATTTCTTCCCCTGACGATTACAGACCATAAAATTCAGCGAGATGGATGTTTACGCGTAATTGTAACTTGGCACAATTTGTGTTACAGCCATTGAAATATTCGAATGTATTCATTCGGATCTGCTCGCGATACGGAGATGTCATTTAAGGTGAAAAGCTGGGTAAAACAGCTATCCCGAAAAAGCGCATTAGTGTTCTATACCTATCTTTATGACTACCTAATTCGTGAGTTAAAAGTATTGCTCGCGATTTTTTTTTCAATTATCATCTTGTATAGTTTGAATTGTTATATGGTATCAAAAAAGTTTTGTAAAGGGAAACCCCATCATGAAATTATATTCTTACTGAGAAAGGTATCGATATTCCAACAATGTTCATTTAATAGGATGGTGATTGCAGTTTTTATTTTATATTAACTTGTTCTCATTATACAATTTTCATAATATTGCCCATGCCAACGTCTAAAAAGGGACATGTTGTTGTTATGTTGTCTAAGTTAACTCTATAGCATCAATAGGATGATAAACAGTGCACACACATCTCAACCTGTGCGTTCAGACATACTCTTTATAAATTTGAATGGGTTGTGTATATTTCAAACTTGCGATTTAATAAGCGATACCTTAATTTTGAAAAATGAGTTGCATCAAAGGTTATGCAATAGCGAACAACTGCAGTACCTTCAGCGCTTTGATAATCTTATCCATTTTATACGACAGTGATGGATATTGCTACAATCAGAATGATATTTGTCATGAACCGAACATTTGACAATGACATTCGCAATTACATTTGGCTGGCTGACCAATTATCAATCATGTGTAATAAATGCGTATCGTTTGGGTATCCCGGACATCATGGTTTTTCTTGTCAGAACGTTAATTGCTTAAAAAACAACAATAATGCAAAATAGTATCATATGAATTACACTCTTTATTTTATATGAAGTTTGAAATATAAGCAGATGATTATGTAGCAGCTGATGTAAACATTTTAATTGCATGCAACTATGACAGAGTGTCGATTGATATCCTGCTGTCATGAAGTCTTATAATGCTTAGCATTGACCGTTCCAAGGCGGTGACCCCAGCTTTATTCTACTATGTGCATATGTTGTTTCGTTTTGTGCCGTACTGTACCGTTTTGGCAATTGGTTCCTTGTCATAAATAAAGGGCCACAAAGGTGTGTATGATATTATTGCAATACTGCTGCAGTTTCTGGAGTTTCACTTCTTTTAATTATAAAACGTGGCATGCTTGTTTTATTATTTATGGAAACCATGGGGCTTAACATATCCGTTTGCCATATAGGGATTAAATAATCCTACCAATTATTATTATTATAATGGTACCAATCAATAATATACGATTAAAGCACATCATAACCGTTAAAAAATCCATTTTCTTTTGATCCAGTGGCTTTGATCTGGCAAATCCGTTCCGGTAGTATCAAATCAATTCGGATTTAAATGAGTTATGTATAGGGAATGCACTTGAACATTTCTTAAAACCCTTGTTTAGTGTCCACTACATGTAATCATCGTTCAGAACCGACATGCGATTGTATTAAAAGCAAAGACCAATTAAACAAACAAAACAAAACTTTTGAATGCTAATTGTATGTGTTTAATTGGACATATTTAGCATGTATATGCATTGTTGCATGATCGTTCACGTTTTAAATGGACGGTAAACCACGAATGACGAAAAAAGAACAGTTCTAAAATACCGTATTTTTTTTACAATTATTGGTTTATATTGATTAAAATATCACGACTGGTATATTACATTATTTGAAAAAAGTTCACATTTTCAGTATTTTCGGTAATAAAATTTCGCGATGTGAAATCGAAAGTACGTCGCGAAAATAGGTGACATAACGATATACACACTATAAATATCGCAAGTAGATTGATCATTTTATATTAAAAAATATATACAATTCACTACGCATGCACAATTTGCATTCCTGGGTTTACCACGTGACGATGATGATCAATCTACTTGCGTTATTTATAGTTAACTGGTAGTTACCTGGTATACATACCCAGTAAAAATGAATAAATACAAAAATAAAGTAAAAAAAAAAAAAAACTTTGTTCAAGTAATGTTATATACCAGTCGTGATATTTTAATCAATATAAACTAATAATTATTAAAAAAAACGGTATTTTAGAACTTTTCTTTTTTCGTCATTCGTGGTTTACAGTCCCTTTAAGGTATTTTCTATGGGAAAATATATATGAAACAATAAACAAAGCGAAATACGTCATAACAATATAATCATGGCGAATGTAATAACTTGAAATGTAGATGCAAATCAGAATTTAAATGGTGTTTGTGTTTTGTTAAAGTTTGACGAAAACAACGTTATTGATTAACTTCCTAGTCGTCGGATAGATTTTTAATTCTATATGTTTTTATATCTACAGTGTGTTAAAATTGTTGGAGCTAATGTCGTCGGACATGTTAGCATATTTCTATCAAGCGCAACGTTTTTGAAATTCTGTAAAGGCAAACATAGTGTAGTTTGATGAAATCAGGCACGCAGCTACAGAGCCTTAACAATTGAAAACAAATCGTTATTATTTAAGTGGTAGCCATACTCAAGCATGACACATGTAAACTTATATCAGCAGAGTCAACTAAGTAAGCCTTTGCGGTTAACCATCTCGTTCAAGAATGAAATTATGTAAAGTGCAAGACTAGATATGTGATACATAGCCATTTACGTTTTGTGTCAATTATTCAAAGGAACTGATATGGCACATGACAATTTCAAAGCTTCTGAACATGCTTAAACAATATGAGACGCGCTCTGTGAAAACCAGGCTTTCACTTCTTTATATTAATGCATGTGCGTTGAGTATTGTCCTAGATTAGCCTGTGCGTTTCCCACAGGCTTATCAGGGATGACACTTTCCGCTTTTTCGGATTTTTTTTTCCTTTTAATTGAAGTTTCTTCTTAACTAAAATTATGAATAGGCGGAAAAGGTCCCTGATAAGTATGTGTTGACAGCACAGGATAATCTGGGACGATAATTTACGAACATGCATTAAGCCCGGTTTTCTCAGAGACAAACTATATATACTACTCATACAATTTTGTAAAGGGACCTATTCACAGATTAAAAAATTGACAGTTGTTTTGCATGTTTTTAAATTAATTGAATCTATGATATTGAAATAACACCCCGAATTGAACCGTGAATTTATTATAACTCTTTGTTTATGCTTAGTCACTATAAAAATAAAATCTATGAAATAATGGATGTTGATTAGTAATAAACGATTAAATAAGGTCAGAGCAACATTATCCTGCTATTTCCTGTGATTTAACAACAACACGTGAACTGTAAATGAGTACACACAACGTGTAATGTTATTTTTAAATACATGACATTTTCACTTGTTGTTTACCGTGTTACAATTTGATCCGTATTTGTGTCGTTTTTTTAAGGCGCAAATATAATTTTCTCGTCGTTTTATCTGACTTTACTCAATTTACATCTTCCATTATTATTTACAAAAAAAAATATTATTATTTGTGTTCACATACCTTTGACCTATCAGTTGTGTTATTATTTCAACGGTAAAATGTCTATGAAATTAATTGCATTGTATTGATAATATAAACACGCATTTCAAGATACAGAATGTCTTGACTACAAACACATTGTAATCAATGGTATAAAATTACAGGAAGTCAGATATGTGGGAAATCTATCATCTTGATAATAAAACAGCTCAAATATGGACATTGGCACAGCAGCTTGAAATATATATTACTAATTGTGAACATAATTGATGGACGAGGAATAAATATCAAATTAACAAATACATGTGTATTTGTAATGTACGAATGTTATCATAATTCATGTGCTCTTTTTTATTTTAAATTTAAATATTTATAATAATTTGAAAGTTTACTTGTTAACGTATCTGGATATCGATGTTTGATGAAAATGTCAGTACTTATATATTGCTGCTAAACTTTTGTCCTGTGATTTAGTTTACCTGACATTTGAAATGATGCAATGTAAAATGGGCGTAAGGCGTATTAAACGTATGTGTAACGAGTCTCTTTCTACTCAGTTATAGTTTTTTCCTTCAATTTTAACTTTTCTAAACTCAGTGTGTCAGTAATTTAGTTGTGAATACTATTTACCGAAATTAGCAAGCCCCTTTGACGCGGTCAACCAGTATAATGTTTCTGTTTGAACGGTCAGATGGATACGACCTTCGTGATATATCATATAAACATATACTATTCTTAAGATAAAGACTGTCTAGGTTAGGAACACATTTCAATGCAACTACGAGTGTATGATACTTCTATAAGTGATTGATCTAGAATATAGTAACCGCTAAATTGTGTCTATCGACACAGCAACTCAAAAATTAGTTACTCATTACATCTATTATATGCGCTTAAGCGTCTTTCAAAACTTAAAACAGTTTTTGACGCTGTACTGATGTAATATTTTAACATTAGAGAGTTGAAACGACAACATTTATATATTTGGTTAAAACATGTAAACTCATGACTGGAAAGATTCCCGACAATGGTCTGAATTGCGTCTGATCGCATCAGTTTCCAATAATTATAGTTGCTGTGAGAGATATCAGGGCCATGTTGTCAAGAATTTCCGTTTATCCAGTCCAGTGAAAATTATTGCGTTTACAAACCTGCACTGCTTGCGATACTTTAAAGACGCACAGTGAGATATGATTAAAAAAACGTTCCTTAATATTTAGGACTGTCTAATTGCCTGGAGCCGCGGACGTGTTGTAATCAAATCAAACATTCTTATTTGTAGATGTATATGTGGTAAAGATGCGTTGATATTTTGTTTGAACTGAGTGACTTTTCTATGAAGTTTTTCTGTTCTAAGTGATTTATCAGAAAATATTAATTATATTTAATTTTAAAATATGGTTATTTGGTTCTTTTCATGATAAGATTTACACACCAAAAACCACTTCACAATTAAAGGACGAATAATTTAAGATAGATGCTAAGGTTATTAATGCTATCAACATATACAAAATCAGTAATTCGTGCAGATGTTCGTTGGATTGTGCCGATTTAAAAAAAGTGTAATATGATGCGTGAGAATCAACCTAGTGTGAAATAACACGTATGAAGACGTATTGGAAATAGTGAATTTATTTGTCGCACAAGGACAACCATTCACAGGAGACCAATAGTTAACAGTATATGGTTTTGAGATGTTTGAAAAGGTTAACACTTGTTCTAATAGGAAATAGATAAATGTATTCTAAAATCATTAAATTGTGGATCCATACAACGAAAAACATCAGGTAACATTTTGGATTTGGATTGCTTAATGACAATTAGATTTATACACTGGTTTCTAAAACAAAATGTTTACATAGAAATGGTATACTAGTCACATACAACCAAATTAATGTTATCTTTAAATAAGTGAATATACATACTAGTATGATAATTCGCCGAATGACCTATCATGCGAAAGAAATACCCAATAATTGAACTCATTCAACCTCAGAAACTACTCACAATAATAAACTTATTCATCACTCATTTAAGTTCCCTTACCGGTAAAATATAGTTACCGTTTTTTGTTTTTTTTTGTCGCGTGGAAGATAGAAAAAGCAGTTACATAATTGTGTTAAAAGTTTCTGGAAAAACTCACAATGGTTTTCAAATCAAACCCCCATATATGTAAAAGAAAGTTATTGGAAATAAACAATGCTTCTAAATTAGCAAAGAATGACATATATACATAAAAGGAACTATATCTTGAAGTAGAAAACAGTGTGAAGAAAAATATGTGTTTGTAAAATGTTAAAATATTTTAATTGTGTAAAACATTTATTTTGCTACAGGCTTTTTGTTGGAATATAATATTTAATACATATTTTGTATCATTAGGCACACAATTTTCCATGTGAAACATAAAATGTTTAGAAACATTAAATTTACTTCTCTCAGGCAGTAAAATGATTTTGAATTGTTGTGGTTATATTATAATATGTTTGGCTGAGTTTTGTTAGTTAGATATTTAAAAGTTATAAGTTTAATTTAGTATCGAATGGCGTTTTTCCGGTGTAGCTTTCTTAGCTCACTTTTTATCTAGTTTTCTTCCGATAATTTATGCAGCGGCAAACTTTGAACGTTAATCGACATGGGCGAATTTTCTAAATTTGGGAATGCAAACATATTGAAATTGTTTAATGTAAAATTGTTGGATTGTTTCTAAGGAGTTCAATTTACACAATTGTTAAAATTAAGCTGTTAAATAAACTTTTACATGTATCTATAACCTATTCTCTAGAACAGAACATTATTGCACATTATTCCTCATTTGATGTTATAACAAGAATCACAATGCACGTCTGTCCATCTGTCTANTTCCGCCTCCCCATTCAAACTAGCGGGTATTCAAAGAATATGATATGATAACATGTTGTGAAAGTGCGAATTTTATTATTTTATATTACACATTTCAAATGTTATGCCCACTTTAAACATAGAAATTCTAAATTAGTATTATTATAAATATACACTATTAGGAAAACAACTTTTTGGAACTCAAATGTTCGCAGGTGTTATATGGTCGTGCTTGAGCACAACATGTTATTGTGTATAAACATGTATACCAAACACCATAATATACAAACATTATCATCAACATGCAGAGCATTACCATTAATGCTTGTGTTCTAATTCTCGATATAGGGTTGCACCATGATTGGTGTTGGAATATGAAAACTATTTACCATACCTGTATACATATGTTTTTGTTTTTAACGACGATATTTGTGAACATTGACATAGAAGAGGACAATGATGTTTTGGTGCATAAAAGGTGTTTTGAGAAAAGCTATATGTTGGTTTAAGTTTTTTAATTGAGTAATACTTAAGTAGTATATACTGTATTATTTCATATGTAAGTGATTTGGTTACTGGTGTGAACCCTCATGCTATTTAGGATTAACAATTAACGAATGAAAAAATGATGGCTTTATGTTGACGAATATTATAAAAGAGATAAAACGGCAGTAATCGAATCTTTGACGATGGGCAGATTTTTTTTGCGTAAGATTATTTAAAATGATAAAGATATGTGTGTGAAAATATATCGGAAAGAAGACAAAACTTATTAATGTGTATTGTACTCAAATGGTAAACAAACACTGGAAACCGATGATTAACAAGTGCGCGAATTCCTGCACGAAAAAGTGAATTCATTGACCGAAACAGAGACAATGTTTGTAGATGGGCGTACATGTCATTTGTGTGTGTCGTATAGGTCTTTTATGTATATCAAACATGCTTTTAAGTTTGAATAAAAGGAAACCTCAGCTGTACCAATTGGAGGCTTATAGAAAGCAATGGTCAACAATAATGGAGATACAGAATAACTAAACATACTTGGAAGCACTCCCCTTGTATTTGTATCGTGTCAAGAACTCTCCGGGTTATTTTACTGATTGGATATATTCATTTTAATTAAGCCTGTCAATGTAAAATAAGCAATTCCAAAGTTCTTCACAATATCAATGATTTACCCTCAATGTTAATTGGTGTTCAATGCGCATGATGTTTGCTTATACAAATATTAGAATCCAATATCGACCAATTTCTGGGAGAAATAATTAAGTTGTGATTATTTTCTAGAAAATTCCCGTCCAAAGTGTTTTAATTGTTATAAAATAGATTTCCATTGTCAAGAGCAAGACATCCGTCGCTTGACTTTGGTTTCGTAAATGAAAGTTTATCCAATATTCGTTGTGTTTTCTTTCTAACTTTTAAATGAGATTGTTTAATTCAACCAGCCAGATTGTTTCTATTGGTTACAATATAGCAATAAAGCGTGAACCCGTGAAAGTTGGACAATTCCATATGGACTCCAAATGTCAAGATGTCGAAACTTGCTCTGTAGTAAATGCCCATGTAATGACGATGTTATCGAGAAATCACTGTTTTCCTAGAATGTTATTGATGTCTAAAATGTCCTCAATTTTCTCAGTAAATGTATATGTTTAAACACCAGACAGCTTAACCGTTTAACAGACACAATTGTTTCGTATTACATAGAGGATATTTGTTGGATTCGGTGGATTATCGATTTTATTTCACGAGTGATCATAGAAATTAATATTTTCACGAGTGGCGCAGCCACGAGTGAAAATATATATATTCTATGATCACGAGTGAATTAAAATCGATAATCCACCGAATCGAACAAATTTTCTTTTTATTTCATGCTTTTTCACAGTTTATATACATTGTTAAAGAGTTTAACTAAAGAATGTCGTTGGGATAATGAGGTCATTTCGTCAAAATAATGACGTCATTTCACAGTAAACAGTGACAATTATCGATAATTTTCACTGATAATTTTTATTGTTTGAAACAGTGAAATTATCAGTTTTAATTCACTGATATTTCTCTATAACTCACCGGAAAGCATTAAATAAAGATATATAATTTATCAAGTTTTATTATGTTTGGACTATGTCTTAATATAAGCAGACAAATAAAAGGTTTGTATTGATACTTAAAGTAGTAATCATACTAGCAGCGTGTTTAAACTTGTATAACATTACTGTTTAAAATGAAATCATAAAAACGATACTTATTGTATCATATGAATATGCGTTTTGAACATGATTTGTAGTACACAAGTCATGTTTTTAAATGGACAAAGATTAGAAAATCACTTAGATATCTAGTTCAACTATTATTCTGTTAAATTTGCATATGTTTTATTGTGTCGCCATTAGAAACTTTTCATAATATGCTGGAGGAATGGTGTGATGACTAAACACTTGCCGCTTCCAAATATATCAGTCTTATTTCAATTAACTTCGAGTATTGACTTATCAGATCTTGCGTCAATCACGTGTTTAGGTGTTCAAATATTTTATACAAAAGAGCTCGTCAGTTTCGTTTGTGCTTTTAAAATAAGCACGTGGTGAAGTTTGTGATTTTGGAAGAGTTGCAATTTCCAAATACCAATACCAAAACCTATTTCCTAACCAACATCATGGATTTATGTATCTATGTCCTTTTTTTGACACTGTAATCATGCACACGACACGTGTCATCTTTTGTTTGTCGTGATTTATTGTTCACTGCATTGTCTATCGTTGACAAACAGACAAATCTCATGATGGTTTTCCTATACATGCGAGTCCCCTTGGAAATCGTGCAATACAATACAAGTAATCAGTAATGCGTGTTGACAGACACTCAATAATAGTGCACGTCCGTAAAAATAAAAGCGTTGGTACATTAAGCGATAATAGAACTGAGACCGCTGTTGTAATCATTGTCAAAGTAATTAATAATCCCGGGAATGAAACTATTGCAGCTGGAGTAATTTACCCGGGAATAAAACTACGCAATAATGTGTTAAAAAACAAATGAAGCTGTGCGTGAAAGACTAGATGACAATCACTACGATTTATGGACATGTCAAGGGAACAATTGACCTATAGTTTGTTCTAAACACCAGGAAAATATTTAGATCGCGATTTCAATATTGGCAATGGCGTATTTATTTCGAAACCAAATCATTCTAGTAATATGTACGTTGAATTATAATTCAGTATATCAATGCATATAAAAACTTATCATTTAATTGTGGTACTTGATCTTAAAATGTATCAAAGACCTTGTTTAACTATGCAATTTTAACAGCAAGTTTATCGGTCCTGCCGACCATTAAACCGCCCGCCCTTCCGCCCGTATGTCCGAACTGTCTGTCCGCACATAGTCGAGGGAAATTGTCAGTGAGGACGTACGGAAAAGAAATACGTAAGAGCATTATCATATTTTTCTTTAATTATTCTAGACATGAATATATAAGATATATACAATGCGACCTTACATATTTGTCTTTTTACAGATTGTCCGTGTGTATGATTATTATAAAAATAGACTAAAATATTTATATAAAAAAACAACCATTTAAAGCGTGCATGAAATCATGTTGCATTAATGGCCGATAAAGTGATAACAAATATACACGTTGCGTTACAATAGTTTTCCATAAAGGATTGTGATTAGTACTAGTTGAAATAAAGTTTGACGGCTCAGGTCATTTTCACATTTACTTTGAACAGCAAACATATGAATGCACTGTCTATCTTTATAAGAACAAACACTAGAGCGTGTCTAAAGTTTATTAAAGAAAACGAGTGTTGTTTTTTCAAAGTGTTTATGTAAAAAATAACAATCTATTATTTTATCCTCCCCTTCACACACACGAAGTGGAAGACATTAAGCATTTTTCGTGTGTATCCGTCTGTAAGCCCTTAGGTCATATATGTACGTCCCAAAGTTTTGTATAAGCAACACCTCATTATTTGGTGGGTGGATTTCGCTCAAACTTTCACAGTGAGTGAATTTAATTTGCAAATAATCGTTAAGGAAGGGATTTTGGCATTGTGGAAAGGATTATGTCCCTATGTTTTCCCTTTTTTATATATAGTCCGCGCAATTTTCTCTACTTAACACTCTGTTAATTGCGTGAAGGATTTCGCTTAAACTTAAACATACACAGCTGCAGAACCCGATGATCGTAAAAGTTGTATCTCGGCTGCGATCAAACAAGGAAGAAGTGTGGCCCTTTGTTGTTGTTCTTCCCATATAGAATATGCAAGATGATTACTTCCTGAAATAGTGTGGTCTAAACCAATCTACAACTGCTCGGTGTATTACGCTCAAACGTTACAGCTGCAGAACCGTCATGTTCACGTAGATGATGAACGTTAATGAAGAAATGTTTTGGCAAAATTAAGACCTTTCTGTCATTTTTCTACTTTAAACTATATAAATGAAAATAATCTTGACAACTCATGTGTATTTTTTTTTGCAATTGTGGCTGAAACATTATTTTAATCAATTAAGCCCTTTTTGTCGTGTTTAGTGTATATAATAATATGTATAAATGTTTAGTGTATATACTTGTATGTATGTATACAAAGCATGTATATAGTTATGTATCTTGTGAGGATATCAATGTCTTTTATATATCTTGTAATCGTAAACATGGTCATCTTTAGTTTCTTAATTAGATAATCGGTAAAGGCGTTTCAAACAAAAAGCTTAAGATGCATCGACCGCGGACTCATTGTATTTTACAATTTTAAGACATAAACTTTTCATTCGGGAGTTTCGTGACGATGTTTCGTGGTGTTCAATGTGTTTGATGATATAAATAATCCAACATCGAAGAATTTCAGAGAGACATAAACGTATTATTACGCATATTTAAGCATGGCTCGTCTGTAATTTAACTTGGCGGAAATTACCCATCAACGTGGTTTAAATTATAGTAAAGATATTGCCGGTTCACTTTGGTTTCATACAAGGAACAGTATTTTATTTTCCCAATAATAAACTCTGAGAAAAACTCTAGATGGCAATATAATAAAATAAGTTTACAAAGTTCTAATTGAACTGTATAACGTTGGTTATTGAACACACCAGTGCTTCACTATCAGTGCTTTTAATCGTCGAAAGTATTACTTGTTTTACTGTTACGTGAGATACTAATTAAAGGACACGTTAAATACTTTTTAAGCGTGTAAATTGTACAATTTATAGAAACATCTGTATCGGCATTTTACGTTTTTTTTCCCCTAGTACATCATTTAATTTATTTCTTAATCACAAAAATCACGTATACATAACACATTATTATACGTGTCAATGTAATAGTAAAGTGTAGCTAATGAGAAACAATTAAATGTAGACTAGTATTCTTTCAGCGGGACAGCAATCGACGCATTGATGTAAAACCTTGTAAAGTACATTATTATAACAAAATCTAGTTACCACACTAAGATGACGCGTTGCAAGTACGTAATCATCATGATATCACACCAATTAGTTCAGTAATCCTGGGGTTCCTGTCCCCGCAATAAGGACACAGACTTATTACATTTTGTTGCTAGTTTAATGGACTATGACACACAAAACCTACAATCCTAATGAATTTAAATAATATTTTTTC
>VMBQ01001668.1:0-37923 GCA_007657795.1 Dreissena rostriformis | reverse complement strand
TGTCCTTATATGTGGCGTGTTCTGAGAAAACTGGGCAAAATGCTTGTGCGTAAATTGTCATCCCAGATTAGCCTGTGCAGTCCGCACAGGCTAATCAGGGACGACAATTTCCGCTTTTATGGAATTTTTCGTTTAAATGATGTCTCTTCTTAGCGAAAATCCAGTTTAGGCGGAAAGTGTCGTCCCGGATGAGCCTGTGCGGACTGCACAGGCTAATCTGGGATGACACTTTACGCACAAGCATTTTGCCCAGTTTTCTCAGAACACGCCACATTTATAGGAAGTTTTGGTAGAGCTCTTTTCCTGGTATTTAGAGACAATTCAATTGAGGAAGATATATACTTTTATCAGGTCAAGTAACAAACAAGTGAGTTATAAATATAACTGTACCACGCGACGAACCGGACGTACATGTATCTAAGAACGGGTTTATAGCGTATTTGGTCAAAGCGTTGTTTACTCTCGATGCTTGTTGTTGCTCGAGTAACTTCCTCATAATTCAGTTTGTGCATATGCTATCATACTATCATTGTAGATGCATTATATTTATGCCTATCGCGATTATGTTGTTTTTCAGAGTGGGCGTGACAGTTCAAAGAGAAATTAGGACTTTCAGCGGTGACCTATCGACACGCACCTGACCGCTAGACCATGTTTAATCAGTATTTTCTATTTTCAGACCCGTCGGTCACTTGCTACCCAGCTCCGCATGAATGAACACGGGGTCCGTTCTTGCGCGTACGACTGCAGACGACATTAAAGTTTGATCGGCTATGCACATAAAATTTGCGATCAAAGCAAAATCTTGTTCAATAACGCTAATCTGTCACGGTCGGTTGATCACTGTCAATAGAGGACGGTGTACATAGCTAATGCTATATTGAAATACCGTGTATGAGCATAATGGAACAGATCGTTTTACACTGTGCACGAAGACTGTTTGCGAAAGCTGTTAAAAGTTTAACGCTTATGTTGAAACAGGAATAAAATGTCACGGAGCTTTCGTGACTAATGTATTTTAACATTTGAACACTGTGATTTCTACTGGATTGTTGTGTGATCATTGAAAATAGGGAGAAACGTGTATGTCTATTAACTAAAACAAATAGAATTAAGCAAAGCTTTTTGTATTATCTTCTTCCATACATCGAAATACAGAACGCCAAATGGAGTGCGAGTCATCTACATGCACATTATTTAATACCAGTCTTTAAATTGACAGAAGTTTGGTGAAATAATTAAAATCGCGTCGTCTGCAGGAATTTATGTATTAACGTAGTGAAAACTGGCGTAAAAATGAGATTCTATTTGAAGAAAACCGTAACATGGACGCTGACCGTTTTTTGTGTCGTGTTTATAACATTGAACATTTTCAATCAGGGTATTCTGCGCCCGGGGATAAAAACGGCGCCGCTCTGGGGAAAAAGCGTCGATTTGGGTAGCGAGAAATTACCGCGTGACAATCTTGGATATAACCTCACCACCGCCGCTGCGGTCACCGTAGGAAAATCGGGTTTCAACATCACCCTAGCTGCAATAAAGCTGGGTGGTTCTCAGGGTGGGTTTTCGTTGAGCTCCGACATCAAAGAGCACCCGAGTATGTTGAACAAACAGGTTGTTTGGCCGGATAAAGATTTCTACGAAAACGACAGGATCGTAAATCAGCTCAAGCATTTGCCGCACTGGGTGACGAAAGCGCCGGGGAATAATCAAGAGATTCCCTTGAAGAAGATACTTCTATTTAATGGTCTATCCAACTGGGAGCTCAAACGCGGCAGACAGACGTTTATAGACCAGAAATGCTTGGTGAACACGTGCGAGGTAACAGACAGTCGCGACGCATTGAAGGATGCAGACGCGGTGCTCTTTCACCACTCGCCGCAGGCAATGCGGACATACCGTTCCCCGAACCAGGTGTGGATTCTGTTCATGTTGGAATCTCCCTACCACACACCGGGGCTGTTCTCATATGCAAATCAGTTCAACTGGACCGCCACCTACCGGCACGATTCGGATATCGTCGCGCCGTACGAGAAATTCGTCCCTTTCGACGAAAACGTCCGAACACTTCCGCAAAATAAAAGTTACGCGGCGGGGAAAACGAAAAAGGTGGCATGGTTCGTTTCGAACTGCGGAGCTAGAAACACGCGTTTGGAATATGCGCAAGAGTTGGGAAAACACATCGCTGTGGATATTTATGGCTCGTGCGGACCATTTAAGTGCTCAAGACGGGACACACAGTGCTACGATATGCTCAACTCGGATTACAAATTTTATTTGTCGTTTGAGAATTCCAACTGCAGGGATTACATAACAGAGAAATTCTTCGTCACCGGGCTACAGTGAGTATGCTTTTAAGTAGGCCAAAATAAAACTAGTCTGGTTTTGTCACGAATAGTTTTCAGTATGTAGTGATTAAAGGTCACTTCCAACTGCCTTGCTGTTGGGCTAGCTCTTTAGCGACGTGGTTAAAGTGTCTGACTACCACTCTGGAGGTCGTGGGTTCAATCCCCGGCCTGAGCTCAGTATTTTCACATTAAGTAAAACCTCTTCACCACGTAGTGCTTGAGGATTTCACGAAATGGCTTGACATTATAAAGTCCTTTTCTCGTATATCGCTTGATTAAAACAATGTAGCTCTAACATACTAAGCATTCATTATCCCGACACTGACCATTATGCATAAATAGTATAAAATACTATTTACAATTCATATATTTGTTTCGTACAGTAAGATCAGATTATGTTAGGTCGTCGTGGTGTAATGGTTATGGTGCGCCTAGCGACTGGGAGGTCACGGACTCGATTCCCGCTATGGAAGCGTTCTCCCAAAGACACAAAGTACTATTTCTATGCCCAGGAAACGGACTCAAAAGCGTTTCAAATAAGTAGTATAAACAATAGGTAGTAAATAATCAGTACTTTAAATGCAATCGAGCTAAAATGCAGATTTACGTTTGCCACTTTTTTTCTCTTTTATTGGGGCGGGGGCGGGTGTTTCTAATCGAATTTAACTTGATTTATAAATATAGAATTAAAGTAGAAATACGTGTTTATAGAATACTAGCACACATTGACGGGCGGACACACACGCGGTCAACAAAGCGACTATTTCTTTTGTTGAACGTAGTACATTGGTAATCTATTTACAATCAATTTAAGTAATACAGTCGATTGGTGTATAGCGGATTTTAGTGAGTAACGGATAGGTTAAACGTTTTTTTTATCAGAATACTTTTATTTATTTTTAGATTTATAGTTTTCTNTAAAATGCACATTTACGTTTGCAACTTTTTTTCTCTTTTATTGGGGCGGGGGCGGGTGTTTCTAATCGAATTTAACTTGATTTATAAATATAGAATTAACGTAGAAATACGTGTTTATATAATACTAGCACACATTTACGGGCGGACACACACGCGGTCAACAAAGCGAATATTTCTTTTGTTGAACGTAGTACATTGGCAATCTATTTACAATCAATTTAAGTAATACAGTCGATTGGTGTATAGCGGATTTTAGTGAGTAACGGATAGGTTAAACGTTTTTTTTTCAGAATACTTTTATTTATGTTTAGATTTATAGTTTTCTATGAATTGCATACAAAAAACCTATCATTGTTCAGTCGATTCATGTTGTTGTTGACGTGTGTCAATGTTTACAACTGTTTCTTTTTTCGAAAGCAAAACAAGGTCACGTTATGCACTCACCATTTTTGTGATGAAAGGAAAAGAGAAGACGTATGGTTTCTTGAATTTTGAAGATTTTGTTTGGTAAACATAATGTTCATTGATGTAATATGTAAGTAAAATGTGTCCTTTACAAAAGTAAGAATGCTCTGAAACCAAATTCATGCGTACCATATAAAAAAGCATGACAGCTGCAACTCGTGTTTTAGTGAAAAACGGACATGTGGTGACCCATATTCAGGAATGTGGATAAACTCAATTGAAGATGTCCGATACACAGGTGGTTAGCGTGTGGCACTGTGGCTACGATATTTATTAGTAAAAACATCATTTTGAATGAATAATAATCAAATTATAATGAAAAATCGATTTCTCTGAAAACATATTTTTCACTATCAAATATTTATATATATATATATTATAACAAGGTAATCAACTCAAAATAACCCGAATATGGGGTGCATCGCTTTGAAAAGCCATTACTTCATCAATTGTGCAGCTATTTCCATGAACTTGGTCTTATTGAACGCAGAAATGATTTCCTTTCTGGAAATGTGCATATCTTGCAATATTTTTCACACATGCTGGGTCAAATTTTAAGAATAATTAGCTATCCGTTATACACCAATCGACTGTTTTGCTATCCCTAAATGCGGTGCAATTATACTTTTTTGCCGCATAAACGTGTCGTTGAAACGCCCCGCAATAACGCGTTTGTTCACGTTATCGGCGTTATAATGCATGTGTCTAGAAGCCTGTAAGTGCAATATGAGCCTCGCTCTGGGAAAACCGGGTTTATTGCATGTGCGTAAAATGTCGTCCCGGATTTGCCTTTGCAGTCCGCAGGCTAGCAGGGACAACACTTTCCGCCTTAACTGGATTTTCGCTTAGACGAGACTTGCTTTAAACGAAAAATACCACAAAAGCTGAAAGTGCCGTCCCTTATTAGGCTGTGCCAACTGCACAGCCTAATCTGGGACGACACCTTACGCACATGCATTTAACCCCGTTTTTCCAGAGCGAGGTTCATTTATTTTTGCACAGGACTTCATAGAGATATTTATCCGAAGACTTTATAATATATTGAACCTCTGCAGAGAAAACGAACAAGAGTGTCAATAGGCATTCATTTGTATTGAACATATCGGACACAAATAATTACATGTAAGCTACGTTTCGTAATCCGCTTTTGTGTGTAAAGAATACTTAATCTTCAAAACTAATTTCTTGTCATTCAATCGAACAACCGGTATATTTAACTGTTTGTCTGAAGTTTACGAGCAGAATAAAATTGTTTTATTTTCGTGAATAAAGTTACTTTGTTAAACTTGTTTGTACGACTTGTATCCATGTGGAGGCATTTGAAACGTTTGGCTTTCAAATATGTTCGACGTGAACAAAATGTTTTGTTATGAGTTTAAACGCACTTGTTCGCCGATTGGAAAATGACAATTTTCAAAAACGAATTCCGGTGAGGGCATATTATTATTATTATAGATTTCGCCCAATGTTATAGTTGTATAAGAAATAAATTTAATGTTTTTAACTTCTTTTTAAAATACAAAATATTTGGGAAAATCGTTAAGTGTCGACCATTACTTTCTTGTATTATATATGAGCCGCGCTCTGGCAAAACAGGGCTTTATGCATGTGCGTAAAGTGTCGTCCAAGATAAGCCTGTGCAATCCGCCCACTTTCCGCTTTTATGGAATTTTTCGTTAAAGGGAGTCTCTTCTAAACGGAAATGCAGTATAGGCAGACTGCTAATCTAAGACGACATTTTACGAAAATGCATTAAGTCCTGTTTTCCCAGAATGCGACTTATGTTTGTTCTTACTCATATTGAGGCCAAAAGAAAATGTCATTTGTTTCCATTACCATCGCCACAAACAATTGGGTAGGTAGGTCGACTGAGCCTTATTTTATAACTTTTTACAATTCCTCATTCTTCATAAGTCACATGCAGTAGTCTTCCCAATCTCTATTTAACACTATGTTTAAGTTATGTTTTGATTAATTTAAAGTGAATTTATCAAAAATGATCAAATGTAGCAAACATTATCGCAAATTTAATAGTAATTTTAATAGATATGATCGAATTTAGCAAAGCTGTGTTACAACCCAAGCTGATTGAAATCTTAACACATTTATGCCCAGTGGACTCTCCCATCCTTCTAAATTGGATCAATTTATTTCCAAAATAAGGGATGTCTAGTATATTTATTTCTATATTTAGAATATTTCTTACAGAAATTCCTTTAAGCAAACAGCGCAGACCCTGATGAGACGCCGCATCATGCGGCGTCTCATCTGGGTCTACGCTGTTTGCCAAGGCCTTTTTTCTAGACGCTAGGCATAAATGGGTTAATTAACCTGGAACACCAAAACTAGTTATTTGTATGCTTTAATATGTAAGAAATTCATACTAGAAGTTGTTACACATATTCAAATAATAATATGTATGCGGAGCATTTTGATTTAAGGTTACACATTATAATACTAATGATAAGCAAGGAACCTGTTTACCTAGTTTAATAACCCTTACAAAAGTTTTTGAAAACGGAAGTCCGCAAGATCTAATATAACTAGGAAATCAGTTCATATCTATTCTTATCAACATGTTCTTCCTGTTATGTCAGTAAGTTCATAAGGGATACTATTATGCACGTGTTTACACGTGATTATTGTTGAGCATGCACGCAGCAAACAATATCACCATTGAATGAGGGTAAATGTATAGTCAATATAGCACCAATCAAACTCCAGTACCTATATCAGGAGATACATGTTTGGTCATATCCACTACTTTTTTTTTACAGAACACCAACTATAAACATTAAATTATTAAAACTGGGATCGCCGCCTTAGAACAGTCAATGCAAAGCACTGGGGTTTCAACCTGTTTAGGGGCTAGCCGAACCTCACATTTACCCAGAATTAATATCAAGCCAAACGCGCGTTCAAAACGACTACAATCAAATGTACCCACGCGGACAGAAAATGAAAACATGAATGGCAAAAAACGTTACATTACACATGTTAGAGTTATAGTGTCTTAAGTATCGGAAATCTGTTACAACGATTAGGGTATAGTTTTTTAAGTTTTAAGTAAACAAAGAAATATGGTCCAACTGTAAACTATCAAGCTAGCGGTGTATCTACAGAAATTTATCAAAATAATTTGTTTTAAATAACTAAATGTGGCGTGTTCTGAGAAAACTGGGCAAAATCTTGTGCATTAATTGTCATCCCAGATTAGCCTTTGAAGTCCGCACAGGCTAATCAGGGACGACAATTTCCGCTTTTTTGGAATGTTTCGTTTAAATGATGTCTCTTCTTAGCGAAAATCCAGTTTAGGTGGAAAGTGTCGTCCCGGATTAGCCTGTGCGGACTGCACAGGCTAATCTGGGATGACACTTTACGCACAAGCATTTTGCCCAGTTTTCTCAGAACACGCCACAAACATGTTTCATGCACGTAACAATACTAGCTCTATTGATAAAGGCCTCTGAAGACTAAAATATGACTGCATGTACATTGAAGATATGGACGGGGAAACATTCTACTGGATCCACAGCACACATCAAACTGTTGTAGTAAACAATGAAACTCCAGGTATTGGAGATATAGTTGTGCTCGTATCCACTACTTTATTAACACAACACCTATTATAAACATAAAATGATTCAACTGGTATCACCGCCTTGGAACGTTTAACCCTTTGCATGCTGGGAAATTTGTCGTCTGCTAAAATGTCGTCTGCTGAATTTCTAAAATCATCATTTTTCATCACTTTTTTCAAAGACCACTATCAGAATAGCAAACAGTTTTGATCCTGATGAGACGCCACGTTCTGTGGCGTCTCATCTGGATCCAAACTGTTTGCAAAGGCCTTCAAAATCCGGTTTCACCGCCTTCGAACGTTTAATTGCCGCTGATAGCAATAATGTCAGCATATCATATGGATTAGTGATGTGGAGAATGGCACACGCTCGTAGGATTGTAAGTCTATATTCTATCAGTCTTTGACAAGAGGCGACGGCATGAATGTCGCTGTTTAGGATAATGGAGCCTTGTTATGAGAAAACTTGGCATAATGCATGTGCGTAAAGTGTCGTCCCAGATAGGCCTGTGCAGTCCGCACAGGCTTATCCGGGACGGCAATTTCCGCCTAAACTGGATTTTCGCTAAGAAGAGACATCATTTAAACGAAAAATTCCATAAAAGCGGAAATTGTCGTCCCTGATTAGCCTGTGCGGACTGCACATGCTAATCTGGGATGACAATTTGCGCACGAGCATTATGTCCTGTTTTCTCAGAACACGACACAATGTTTCTTTTATGAAAATAATTGAAAGGTTAGGTTCAAATAAAACATCTGTGCACATGACACCTGAACAGAACACTGACAATATAGTGATAGCGTTGGAACACGGCTCCTGGGAGATACGTTTACAGTAAATGTCAGTGCGTGTGTTAAGTTCAAGTATTCACGAACTAACGTTCGTATTGGAAGAAATAAATTGTTAACAAATAGTTTATCAGGTTCAACAGTGCGTTTGCTATAGATCCGTAATGTTATCTTTGAAATATATCATGTAGCTAGACGATAGAATGTATTATTTATAATGATTACTGACAAGGCGTAAATACGTGCTTTGTTTCACTCATCAGAGCAACAATATCCCTTGCGGGTATCATACATTTTTTAATACTACGTGTAGCATCTGTTCGAGTACTGGTTTATTGTTATTATAAAGGCTGTGGTTTTCCGGCCTGTAGAGTGCTTAAGCAAATAGGGCAATAGTATTTGTTCTGTTTAACCATTAGTATACAAAATGTGTCGCTTTGTGTGATAACTTTTTCAAATATTTTCTTGGTCAAACTTTACAAGTTGCAATTTAAGTTTTTATTAAACAAGCTGAAGACTGGAGCAATCTGTCACGAGTGTTGGTCTGTAAGCAATATCCTGCACCTATTAAAACTCCTGGCAATGGCAAACTACTACTAATTATGCTAAAACACTGCCGCACTGTTTGGGTTGTACACAACTATGTATCGTATATTACGTTTACATGGAACTCTATTTATTACGTTTAGAAAAGCAAACGCAATTCTTCTTAAGTTTATATTATTCGACTTACATTGTTTTTAAAACACAGTTTTTAACTTTAAAATGCAGTGTGTACCTCTTTCATTTTTCTTCCAAGATAAAAGCATTACACGCATCATATGTAAAGATGTTCGTCGGTAGATGTGTTTCACAAGTCAAAACATTTTATGGCTACATATGCCGTTACTTGTTTAATGGGTTAATCCCTTAAAACAAAATCTTATTTAGTCGAAGACAAAACAGGATAGAAACGGCCGATCTTGGTGAAAGTGTTTATACTTGTTGGTGGAATCTTATTATAGACACTCGGAAAGGGCATTTCCATTTTTTTCCGAAATTACCGACTTTTACTTTTCGCACTGATCGATCCTTTCCGTACTGTTCTATCATTGGACCTGTTATATCCTATACATTATAGTTTCAAAGTTTCAAATTATAAGTCATAATTTTTTATATAATTAAATGAATACTTTTATAATTATATATGTGTACTAGTTATTTAATAAAATGCCTTCATGCTTTCAATTTGTGTATACTGGTAAGTGTTTGTAACAAGTCTTGTGAACCTCTTACGCCCACTGAAAGCCCGAATATCCTTTTGATATTAATAATAAATATTTTCTGTCTTTCTGTTGACATCAGTTAACTTCAAAGTTTGCATATTGAAAACTATGAAGAATACTTAAAACAAGAGGAACCAACGTTATTTTTTGAAAATGTGTTATTAATCGCCTAACTCTGGAAATAGTATATATCTGCCCTCTGCAAGTCTGCGCTAATATCGATATTAATATACCTTATACACATATTGAGCACTAAAACATTGTTTTATTACAATTTTCAGACATGATGTTATCCCGATCGTGATGGGCGGAGCTCCAGAGGACTATGCGCGCGCATCACCGCCTCATTCTTTCATCCATGTAGACGATTTCCAGTCACCGGAAGAGCTGGCAAAGTATCTGCGCGTTCTTGACGAAAACGATGATCTCTACAACGAGTACTTCCGGTGGAAGGGGACTGGAAGTTTCATCAACACGTACTTTTGGTGCCGCATCTGCGCGATGCTACACGATACGTCACGTGCTCCAAACGTGTACCGTGACCTTGAGAAGTGGTGGCGTGGACCGGGTGTGTGTATAGGAAAAGACTCGTGGCGACAACATCAGAGGACTTCGAAGTATATAGTAGAGGATTATCTACTCTAGTTTATTTTGTGTCAATGTTCATTATCTGCTGCATTGTACACGTCCATTTAAAAACGTATTGAGTCGTTTAAATTAGCGTCTAGTAGGTGTACACTCAGAGCTATGTCCATGGTATTATATTTGATTTATGCCGTGTTCTCTGCATAGACATATGAGCCTTGCTCTGGAAAAACGGGGTTTAATGCATGTGCGTAAAGTGTGGTCCCAGAGTAACCTTTGCAGTCAGTACATCCTAATCAGGGCCGACACTTTCCGCTTTGGAGGAATTTTTCATTTAAAGTAAGTCCTTTCTTAACGAAAATCCAGTTGAGACGGAAAGTGTCTTCAATGATTAGCCTTTGCGGACGCACATGCATTAAGCCCAGTTTTTACAGAACGCGGCTAATTTTACAATACGCTTGGGGATATTTCTAAAGTACTGTTTGTGAAAAAGTCGAGTACGCTTTGAGGTGTACTGCAGTACGCTGGGAGATAAATCTCGTACACTGTGATATGGTCCTTTATACTTTGAGTTACCAGATGGAACAGATGTCCTTACAGGGAGTGTCCAGTCCTATAAAGAATAAATGAAGTGCTATTTAATGAATATACAAGGTATATATTTTTGTCCCAAAACTTATTTTGCTACTTTATTGTACGACCAACAGAATGTGTGATGAGAATTTCTTTTAACGTTTCGCTCTAGCGTGATTGTATGCCTATCCGTGTTATTGATGATATATAGTCCAAACTGGTTATAGGCATATCGTAACGATAGTGATATATTAATGTTCTACTTAAGCGGCGTTTGGCTTTAAAGGCCCAGTCTCACTATGATGCCGGGGCTTCACCGGGGACGACCGGCATGAACCGGAGACGATCGGGAACAACCGGGGCTCCACAGGCAAAGTATTAAAATGTTTAATACCTCCGGGATGAACCGGGAGTCACCGGGAGGGACCGGCAACGACCGGCGCGGCACCGGCAACAACCGGGACGGCACCGGCAACAACCAGGACGGCACCGTAGCTCCACCGGGGCCCATACAGATCCCGGAAGAGCTATGGCAACGCCCCGGTTGTCGCCGGTGTTACCCCGGTGGAGCCTCGGTAAATTTCGGCAGAGTCCCGGTTTAGCTACGGTACATCGTTAAACCGACGCTCTGCCGGGACGCCACCGGCATTCACCGGGGCTCCGCCTGGGCATTACCGGCGACAAACCGGGGTTAAACCGGCGCGTTGCCGTAGCTCTGCCGGGGTCTGATGCCGGTATAGTCCCGGTGAGTGCCGGTGGAGTTACGGTATACCGGGGCTCTGCCGGGACGCTGCCGGCTTTCACCGGGGCTCGACCAGGGCATTACCGGCGACAACCGGGGCTCTGCCGGGACTCCACCGGGATAAACCGTTGCTAGTCCGGGGTTGACCGGGACTCTGCCGGGTTGTTGACCGGCTTCAACCTGGGCGGCACCGGGAAATAGTGTGACCGCGTCAAAAAAAATTATCGAATCATCCCGGTTCTCGCCGGTCGACCGGCGATAGCAAACCGGGATGGACCGGGGCTCTACCGGCAATAGTGAGACTTGGGCTTAACCAGCTAAGTGTTCAAGATCAAAGCTTAGCTTAAAAATGTTCATGACCATAGGGCACGTATTTTGTTATTTTAGCAAGAAACATCCACTTTGTTAAATGTCATGATAACCTTGCATAGTTTAAGTTCATAAGGTGAATTACCCTTCGGCGTTGTTAATTAAATGTGAGACTATCGTCTATACATCCTTCATCCTTATCGTAAACATTCCGATTTGTCTTGCTCGAAAATGTGTGGCCATTTCACTATGCCGTTCCATTAGGGTCAAAAGTACAAATACGCCAACAGCTAAAAATAGATATCACCGCGGTGACAAAATTGTAACCGCGGTGACAACATTTCATTGGTTGAGTCAAAAACGCGCTTATTTATAGCGTATGGTCAGACAAATGTCACCGTAGTCACAAATATATGACAGCGGTGATAGATGTATTACCGCAGTTACAAAATTGTCACCGCGGTTACAAAATTGTCACCGCGGTTACAAAATTGTAACCGCGGTGGTATCTTTTTTTAGCTGTTGGCGTACATGTTCTTTTGACTCAAAGGGAACGTCATATTTCACAACACTTAAATACTTCGATACGTGTGCAGAAGTTGTTAATAACCATTTACGATCAATGCATATCACTCTACCCCATTTTAACCTTGACGTAGACGAAGTAAGCGAGACAGTCTATGCCAGCTGGGGACATGCGCGTTTATCGAACACTGCGTCATGTCGGTGTTCTGTTTCTATTGTTTTTTTTGTTTTGTTTTTTTTACATCTGATGCATTTGCACCGTTAAACACTATGAGACATCATAACACATGACCGAGCGCGTACCTATGATGCGAATCAACAAATATATTGAACACATATTTAATAAGCATACATAGTTTTGCGCACGGTGTGCATTAATCAAAACTATCGTGATAATCATGTGTATTTCATGTATGAGTACTTTTATTTTCAGTAGAAAACATGTGTTTAAAAGACCAGTAAATTAGTTTTTTTCTCTCAATATTTTTGTCGTGAGACGGCGGTATTTATACCTCATGATCATGAATGCACCATTAATCAACTGATTCACTGGTGCAGACTTGTATGATAAACCATAAAGAACATGACAACACAAACATCTTCCTAATTAAATGATGTAGTATTTCATGATGTTACAGATATTTCTAATATCTTATCGGCGCTCATGCAGCGAAACGCTGCTTTTAACCATCGAGAAATCGAACAAATCTCGGTTAATATTGACAATTGTGGCGTGTTCTGAGAAAACTGGGCAAAATGCTTGTGCGTAAATTGTCATCCCAGATTAGCCTGTGCAGTCCGCACAGGCTAATCAGGGACGACAATTTCCGCTTTTATGGAATTTTTCGTTTTAATGATGTCTNCAACTTATACAACCTCGGGGGGGGGATGTGTAGTTACAAAATAGTATGTCCTGTTTCATCAATTATTAATACTGAGAACCGCAAAGTATATCATATACTGTATACAGTCGCGATGTAACGGAGAAATCACTCCTCTTCATTAATTAGAGCACTAGCATTACTTAATCGTACCGTATCGTACCGTGGCGTGGCGTGGCGTGGCGTGGCGTGGCGTGGCGTGGCGTGCAGTGTCATACTGCGATGTTACAACCCGTTTCGCGATTAAAATCATCGCACGTGTATTAATTAATTCAAATGGATTTCAAATGGAGGAAGTTTCTTGTGTCGTATTTTATTAAAAAAATACAATAAATAAGAAGACAGAAATATAAGTTTCGACTAAAAACTAAAAGGCATGGAAGGTGATATTTACAATGTTGGTTAACTTTAATTTAACCGCAATCCACTATAAACCAGACCTTTATCTTGGTTCCAGTGATATCCGGTTAAGAGGTTTACACTGTACATGCATTTCCATGTAATTGTGTACTTATTTTTAGTAATCATATTTATCTACTGTATTAAGGCCGCATTTTATCAACACTTTAACAGTTAGTGTACTTTCAAAGCTCTGTCTCCAGCTGTATAATTAACAACTAAAATCGTGCAGTATTTTGCACAATCGCATAATAATTAAAATGAAACGTACTTAACCATACTTTATGAGCATCGCTCTGGGAAAACGGGGTTTAATGCGTGTGCTTAAAGTGTCGTCCCAAAAGAAGAGACTTCATTTAAACAAAAAAATCCATAAAAGCGGAAAGTGTCGTCCCTGATTAGCCTGTGCGGACTGCGCATATTAATCTGGGACGACACTTTACGTTTATGCATTAAGTCCAGTTTTCCCACAACGTGGATCTTATAGTACTTTTTCTCCCAAACGGATCATCAAGCAGCAGTATTCGTTTGATGTCTAAGTCCATTAATCTCTTCCCACAATTAAGATTTTGAGGTCTCGATGTTTTGCATGTAAGTACTGATTAATCTCGAATACAAAACGCAAACATATTAAACAAACCGAACATATGTAATAAGATAAGGGATTGAATAAATGTTCGCGTAGGCAATGATCGCAACATGTGTTTAAGTAAGTCATCTACGTCTGAGTCTGAAAGTACATTCGAGTCGCGCTTTGGGAAAACGGGGATTGATGCATGTTCGTAATGTGTAATTAAAGGTTAGCCTGTGCAGTCTAATAACAATTTGTACTCGCTGTTTTTCTGTACATTTTGTGATCGAATCAATTTTAAACATCCTATGATCACGGGTTTGATCTCCAGTCAGGCCACATAACTTGTGTGGGCATTGGTCATGACATCCTTTCTATCGACATTCTCCCCATACCTTTGATTCAAGTAAGGCAGTTGTCAGTTACAAGTAAGGCAGTTGTCAGTTACAAGTAAGGCAGTCGTCAGTTACTGGCATAAGTATGTGCATTTAGTTCTGGTAAACCAACTAACCCAGAAAAGTGTGAGCTATTTTACTGACCGACGTGATACGACTGAAAATCGCGAAAATTAAACTAAACAACAAACAAATTAAAATAAATTTAGCACGTTTCCTGAGATGGGGCTTTTCTTGATATTGTTCATTATAATTGTTGTCTCAATGCAGTCAATTAAAACAAGTTTCACGACGCCTTATTTCTGCGTTGCACTATCGCAATACGAGAAAAATCAGGTGAATTTTATGTCTTTGTTTTGCTACAATCATCGCTTAATCAAGTAGTTAACATCACCTTTATAGTGCACAACACCTTGTCGTTTGCTCCGCTTAAATTCAAAGCAGTAAAGTATTTAGCGTAATTGCTAAAGGGCGTTGTGGTGTGAAATAATCATGCGAATTTCATGTCTTTGTTTTGCTACAATCATCGCTTTAACAAGTAGTAAACATAACCTTTAAAGTACACAACACCTTGTCGTTTGCTCCACTTAAATGCAAAGTAGCGTAATTGCTAAAGGGCGTTGTAGTGTGCATGAATCATATTGAATTACCGTAGTATGTATACGTATATACAATCAGGAGACAGCTGATTGCTTTGAACAAACCTCTGTAAAAAAAAATGTATTCTCATTGCGAATATTTGAAGTCATGTATAAGCACTAAATAATAACTCAACTGCCGTTTCCAAAAAAAATAAATAAAAAAAATCATATCTTATTGGGAAATTCAATCAAGTTTTCACATGCGTGTTGGGGATATGACTAGTTTAAACGGATAACGAAACAGTGTTAATTTTCATTTCCATGTCTAGGTTAGAAACTGTATCTTCGTATAACATTTCGTAAGATATCAAGTTCATAGACACGTTTTACGTCAAATGCGAGGCTTGGCATTCAAACTCTGCACAACCTGCTCTCGTTTCAGGATACCCGAAAAAGACATGGAACTCAACGAATCCTTAAGTACAAACAACTTTTAAATTTCATATATTCTCGTGTCTCATGAATATTAACATACTGTCAAAACATTAGATGGTAATTTTGGTTTAAATGACAGAGGATATGCTTATAAATTAAGTGCAACTGATATGATATTTTAAGCACTAAGCACTAAATAACTTCTAAGCGCACCCAGGCAATACTTATTCTAATGCAACTCAGTAAATATAAACAATATAAATAGGTATGCCAATCATTTTTTTTTATAGACAATTCATATCGTCCAATTGTATGATTCAATAAACGGGGGTTAACTTGACATTGACATAAATATTTTATTTCATAATACAATTAGCTGATTTATTTCGTCTTGGTATTCAAAGTCCACCCTCTTCTTCTACGGCATATTCGAATGAATGATCATGATCAAACGCAATTTGAAATTTCTGTTGTTTTTTTTTAGCTGAATGTATATGTGTCGAATGTGATTCGTTATCATTGCACAGCTGGTTCCACTTTCAGTTCGGTCATTAGTTTCATTCCGGTAAGGTCGAACGTGAATTTTACCATGAAAGTAAATCGACCTTACTAACATACACTCGTGTGGAAATCATTTCCGGGATTAACTGCTGTATGATTTCCGATTCTTAGAATTGTCTAAAGTCTGTTAATATAATTAGGGTAAGCTCATATTTACCAAAGTGCAATAAAGTGATGCAATAAAGTGAACACGATGTATAAATAGTGCAAACGCTTTGACTTATCAGTTTTTCATAAACACACCTCATCAACAATTGAGGCTATGTTCAAACACTTTTGATATGTGTGATTAAAAGTAAATACATTATATGCATAATTAATCAATTGTACCGAAGCTTTCTTTGTTATGGTGTATAGCCTTTGGCATATGTAAAATCATTCACATGGTTCACACTGTAGCACATTAAAGTAGGCGTTATGAATATATGAGTACATTTCTGAATGTACTTTTAGCTAAACATCTGTTCGTAGGACACGGATACCTCCACGTTCCACTTTTATTTCAAACTTTCACTTTACACACATGCATTCAGCCCGTTTTCTTCTAGACCGATGCTCAAATAATGAAACATTTGTGTAATAAAATCTTTGTCCACTGTATTGCATCACTTTATTGCACTTTGGAAAAAGTGGGCTTACGCTAATTCTGTTAACACGCGTAAGAATATTAGAGGAATCGGAGCCGAGACAGATGTCATTCCCGGAAATGATTTTTTCACACATGTGTATGTTAGTATGGTTTATTTACTTCATTTGTACATTTCACGGTCGACCTTTAACATAATCGAAATTAAACCGAACAGAAAACGAAACCAATGTTACCGTACTATGGTCGATTTACTTCAGTGGCAAATGTCAGGGTCGACCCATAACCGGAATTTAACCGAACAGAAAACGAAACAAGCTGTGCCGTGACTATGAATAACAGTCGACATACACACATCCACCTAAAAATACAGACACTTTAATTGCGAGTGATTATGATTCAATCAAATCCGTCGAAGAAGAAGGTGGTGGACTTTGAATACCAAGACGAAATAGATCAGCAAATTGTATTATGAAATTAAATATATATTTCAATGTAAAGTTAAACCCGGTTTATACAATCACACAATTGTATGATATGAATTGTCTATTATTTCATCTTTGATTGGCATACCTATTTATATATTGTTGTCATTTGGACACTATCACGCATACAATATACCCAATATTCAAATGATCAGGGACGTATACAAGCAGGCTTGTAAAGGTCCCTGAAATTATTAAATGTATGACAACATATATGTTATTCGGAACTCATTGCGAACTTGTTTTCCGCTGATTTGCAGAAGGTACAATAATAGCTGACCTAAATCCACGGGGTTGTGTATTGTCTGTCAAATTAAAATGACACGAAAGTGACGCAATTGCATATAAGACTCGTTCTGGGAAAACTGGACTTAAAACACTTTCCGCTTATATACAAGTGTTCGTTTAAAGGGAGTCTCTTCTAAATAAAAATCTAGTTTACGCGGAAAGTGTCGTCCTAAATTAGCCTTGGCGAACTGCACAGGCTAATACGGGATGATACTTTACGCACATGCATTCAGCCAAGTTTTCCGAGATCGAGGCTCATACGACTGTTTTTATTTGTTTGTACTTAGGGACTACCGGTAGTTAACCGTCTATAAGGTATATTCCGGGGCTTTTTCGGGTATCCTTAAACGAGAACAGGTAATTATCTTAACATACGCACCGCACTTCGTTACCCTTGGTTACAATGCATGTTGAATGACACTCCTCGCATTTGACGTTAAACGAGTCTATGAGCCTGATATCTTACGAAATGTTGTACGAAGATACAGTTTTAACCTTGAAAAGGAAATAAAAGTGAACACTGTTACGTTATCCGTTTAAACAAGTCATAGCATCAATACTCATGTGAAAACTTGAATGAATTCCCAAATAAGATATGATTTTTTTTTATCTTTTACTTGTAACTGACAACTGCCTTACTTGTTACTGACAACTTCCTTACTTGTAACTGTCAACTGCCTTACTTGTAACTGCTTACTACCTTACTTGTAACTGACAGCTGCCTTACTTGTAACTGACAACTACCTTTCTTGTTACTGCCAACTGCCTTACTTGAATCAGAGGTGGGGAGAATAGCCGTAGGATTTCGTGACCAATCCCCACACATGTTATGTGGCCGGGCTGGAAATCACACCCTTGATCATAGGATGTTTACAAGTTGAGTCGATCACAAAATGTACAGAAAAAAAAAACGAATACAAACTGTAATTAGACTGCACAGGCTAACTTATGGCTGGAAATCACACCCTTGATCATAGGATGTTTAAAATTGATTCGATCACAAAATGTACAGACAAAATCGAGTACAAACTGTAACAAGACTGCACAGGCTAACCTATGATTACACATTACGAACATACATCATTCCCCGTTTTCCCAAAGCGCGGCTCGAATGTACTTTCAGACTCAGACGTATATGACTTACTTAAACACATTTTGCGATCATCGCCTACGCGAACATTTATTCAATCTCTTATTCTGATGCATATGTTCGGTTTGTTTAATATGTTTGCGTTTTGTATTCGAGATTAATCAGTTCTTACATGCAAAACATCGAGACCTCAAAATCTTAATTGTGGGAAGAGATTAATGGACTTTATGCATGAACGTGAAGTGTCGTCCCCGATTAATCTGCGCAGTCCGCCCAGGCTAATCAGGGACGACACTTTCCGCTTTTATGGATTTTTTGTTAAAATGAAGTCTCTACTTCTGGGACGATACTTTGAGCACATGCATTAAACCCCGTTTTTCCAGAGCGATGCTCATAAAGAATGATTAAGTACGTTTCATTTTAATTAGTATGCGATTGTGCAAAATACTGCACGATTTTAGTTGTTAATTATTCAGCTGGAGACAAAGCTATGAAAGTACACTTACAGTTAACGTGTTTACAAAATGGGACTTTAATACAGCAGATAAATATGAGTACTTATAATCAGTACACGATTACAAAGAAATACATGTTCAGTGGAAACCTTCTTAACCGGATATCCCTGGAACCATTCTAAAGGTCCGGGTTATAGTGGATTCCGGTTTAGTTAAAGTTAACCGACATTTTAAATATTTCAGCTTTCACATCCACGCAATATCTGTTTTTCTATCGAACAAAATTTACACGAAAATGTGCAAAATGAGCCATGACTAATGATCGTAGAGTTTCAACGTTTTACCATAATTTTATTGAAAAACCGGTTGGAGTGTCATATAACAATGTGAAAATTGTATAAAAACCCGTTTTGCAATAAACCCGTTTTGCAATAAAATCATAACACATGAATTAATAAATTCAAATGGATTTGAAACGTTACAAAAAAAGCTTCAAATGTCGTATTTATTTGAATAATATTATTTCAGAAAAGATACACAAATGTGAGTTTCGACTATATACTGAAAGGCATAGAAGGTGATATACTTCGGGATTTTTCTTGAAAACGGGTTTATAGCGAAACGGGTTGTAACATCGCAGTATGACACGGCACGCCACTGTACGATCCGAAGCGATTTAGTAATGCTGCGTTTACATTATGTTCCCGGCAGCCACGGCAGTCCCGTTTGTCCGAAACGTATCGCGCCGTGTGACGGTTGCAATTTTTTACCTTTAATCAAAGGTTTGCTAGGTTGTGCTAATTTTCCTCACGGTTTATCAAAGTATCCGTGACATGCCGTCGAAGCGAAAACGCGGCCCTTCGACAGAGCTCTGAGTTTTCATCCACGGTCTGCCACGGATGTATAAATGTTGCTTCAAGGTACGATGCGTTCTGTTAAATTCCCGCACGTTGTTTGCGTTTGTCATGCAGGTCTGATACGTTGTACACGTTTGTCATTCATTTGTCACGTTCTGTCAAGGTACCGTGCGGATCAAACGTGGACATCCGAGAGGTTTCGGGCACGATTGTGCTCCCGGTATAAAAGAAAACTCTCAAGCAACAGTATTTATTATAACAAAATAATTCCAGTGACATGGATGTGAACGACGAAGATGATTGTGTGTTTGCCTGCTTATTTGCAGCATTTATAAAATCTTTGCGTTGTAAAGAGCTGAAAGCAGCACAAAATTCCTGGAAAAGACGAAGAAGGAGGCCAAGGTCCCTGTGGGTTCGTCCTTGGCTATCGGAAGCTAGAAGGCAGCAGCAAGGGCACTTTGATGCATTTCTTACCAGGGAACTCCGCAACGAAGATATCAACACATTTCAGAATTATCTGAGGATGCCCCCAGAACTATTCGACGAGATCCTTAAAAGGATATCTCAAGTCATCTCAAGACAAGATACGAAGTTTCGCTCTGCCCTTACACCTGGATTGAAACTGGCACTGACTCTGAGGCATTTGGCTACAAGGGACAATTACTCGTCACTTTTCTATGCGTTTCGGTGCAGTAAGACAGCAATTTGTCATATGGTTCCTGAAGTATGCAGCGCTATTGCCCAGGCCTACAAGACGAAGTGTTCACCGTTCCTGTGACACCCGATGAGTGGAGATCTATCTCCCAGGAATTCGAAGACAAGTTGAATTTGCCACATGCAGTTGGGGCTCTAGACGGGAAGCATGTTGCTATCAGCAAGCCACCAAACACAGGTTCCCTGTACCACCCTATTAGGGATTTTACAGTATCCATTTCCTTGCATTAGTAGATGCCCAGTATCGTTTCATATGAATTGAAGTCGGTGCAGTTGGACATATGTCTGATGCCAAAATCTATAATGACTCCGAACTTTGTGAACTTCTTGAACAGTCTGGAATAGGGTTCCCGCCACCATGCCCTCTTCCGAAAGATGACCAGAATCAGGACATTCCGTACTTCGTTTCAGGAGACGATGCTTTTGCCCTTAAAACCTATCTGATGAAGCCGTATGGAAGAAGATTGGTGCAAAAAGAAGAACTCCTTCCTGAATAGCACGGCTTTTATATACTCATCTTCAGACCGCGCGAATCGTGTCAGACCGTACAACAACTCAACTGGCCGTACCGCATCTGCCTGCAAAACGCAACACACCGTAACGGGTCGGAATAAACACATAGCAAAACGGCTGTCAATTATCCTAGCTTGCCGTGGTAATCTTGGCAAAACGTAACAAAAATTGATAGAAACATAACATGTCGGGGAATGAATAGGATTCCCATCAGAGTACGGACCCTTTTCGGGTTCTGGTACGGCCTGCTACGTACTGTCAAGTTTGTTGCGTTTAAAAAGTTCTATCCCGTTTCTCAATTCCGCCGTGGCTGCCGTGGCAAATTTTTGTACAGTTTAATATTTTGGCACGGCAACCACGGCAACCCCGTTGTGTCACGTTTGGCTATCCCGTTCCCCTACGTTTCCTCACGTTCATCCCGTTTCCTCCACGTTTGCCCGAAACGTGATTGCCGAGGTCGCCGGGAACCTAGTGTAAACGCAGCATAATGAAAGCATTCTAATTAATGGAGAGGAGTGATTTCTCCGTTACACCGCGACTGCATATACGATATACTTTGCGGTTCACAGTGCTAATGAATGAATACGTAATGAAACACGACGCACTATTTCGTAATTGCAAATCGACCCCGAGGTATAAGTTATCATATCATATCTAAATAAGGGGATTTCTTAAATCAGCCGTTGAATGTAAAAACAACCGCACTTGAGGATATAATTGCTAATGGAGACCGAATACTGGTTATCTATAACCATTAGCTATTCGTATAAAAAACAAAGACATTTTGTTAAACGAAATACGTAAATTGAAACATACTTCAGTGACTTTTCATCATAATTTATTAATCTTTGCTCTAACATTTGTTTTCTTAATTTTAGCTCGAAAATGTCTAGAATATGTTGCATTTCATAATAGTTTTATTTTTAACTTATACTATGCAAGAGCAATTTTGCTTTGCATAAATATATTTTGGTTCTGAAGGTTCAATTAGTAAGCGTTGTGATTATATAAGTACATTTCTGAATGTTCTTTTAACTAAACATATGTTAGTAGGACACGGATGCCTCCACGTTCCGCTTTTATCTCAAAACTTCACTCGTCGAAAAAATTAATCAAAATATCCAGGTGCGAAAATAAGCAAGGTAGTGTAGATGTGTGTATTTAATTAAATCTCTGTACCAGCAATAGTTTTGGAATGTAATGCGACTCAAAAAATTGACATATGAAAGGAAAGACAGACGAACGGACAAGATAAAATCAATATTCCCCTGCCNCCCTGAAAGAGTGGGCATAAAAACGGCAACAAATACACACAAAACATACGCAAATAATTAAGTAATGCATTAATTGAGATCGTATAAACATTTCTTATTTATGTACCAGGTACTTAAATGCCCCCCACCCCCTGAAAGAGTGGGCATTAAAACGGCAACAAATACACACAAAACATACGCACATAATTAAGTAATGCATTAATTGAGATCGTATAAACAGATTATAAGATGTAATTTATTGTACTGAATGCCTAGTTGTTCTTAAATTCTTAACAAAATTGTTAAATATGTGTATGATTATAACTGTTTTTGTAATTAAATTACCATTTATTTTCAGGGTAATTGTGTACGTTTAAAACAAAATAATAACACTAGTATTGTTTTTCTTAACATGGGGAACCCATTTGTCATAGTTATTGTAGTTAAAAATTCACTTGCTTATTCGTGTTTGTGATTGAATTTAAAAGTACAGTAAATACATTAATTAAACTAGAGAAGTTTGTAGAGTGTTATTATATATTATAAACTTCCTCGTTCAAAAAAAAATTAATTTGTTTTCTTTCTAGAAATCACGTGATTCCCAAAATACTTGGGTTTAAATGGTGAGCAAAGACTGTCCCTGCTAATGTACATCACTGTCGCGCTAATTTCAAAATGCATCGGTCACAGATCTGTCAATGATGTTATTTTTTATTTTCAAAGAAATCCGCTGTTTTATTTAATTGTATTAAGTATTTAAAAAAAAATGTGTGTTCTAGAAGAAGGCAAGCTTCCTTCTTACATTTCTTCGGGACTCGTAGTGGGCGGATACAAGAACCTGGGATGGAGAGTTACAGATACATTTGGTCCACGCTCTGTGAAAACGGGGCAAGTGCGTAAAAATTCGCCTCGTTCTTGGAAAAAAACCGGCCTTAATGCATTGGCGTCACGTGTCGTCCCAGATTAGCCCGTGAAATCAGGAACGACACTTTCCTCCTAAACTGGATTTTCGACAAGAAGATACTTTTTTGTATAAACCATAAACGCGGAAATGGTCGTCCCTGATTAGCCTTTGACGACACTTTACGCACATGCATTAAGCCCGGTTTCCCAGGTTTCCCAAGAGTTCCGATATTTTGCTTACTCGAACGATTTCACTGCGTCTGGTTGAGTCGTAAAGCATAGTATTTAAAAATCCATTAATTTGTAAATATCAGTAATCATTTCCCTTTTGATCAGACCCAAGGCCAAGGGGGGGGGGAGGGAACATTTGGAACAGAATGCTTCACGAATATCACTTCTGTCTAACTTTCTCAATCTAGAGATCTACGAACAAAATATTGCATTCAATGCAACTGGCAACATTTTGTGATATTTAAAACATACTCTTTTGTCAAAATACTATAATATTGCCAGATTCTTAAATAATGCCCTGAATCTCCGTGAGAAACAAATACAAGTATTTGCTGCTTCTTAAAAAATACTGTATGAAACTCTTAATATATTGTCTATTTATTACTTATTTGCTCTTACCGAGTTGTTTTTAATACATATACGTTTGAATATGATTTTTAAACGCTTTTGATTGTTGTTTATGCATATGAACATTATTTAATTTGTATCGTACTGATGCTCTTTGACTATATTATGTTAACTTGTATGTAAATGATCAAAGGCGTTTTGCCGATGTTCCAATACAAAAACTTGACACTTTAAACACTAAAAATGCACTTCCGGAAACTTGCCAGTTTAAGTCTGTATGACTGCATGTGAATATGCCTTAAGGACATGAATCAGAGTCACACTATTGAAAGATTTAATACACTGAACTTTGGTATTAAAATTGGAGACTGGATAAATAATTGCGTAGGCGCTGTCTGTAAAATATGTTTGAAATGTCTTAGTCATATGTTGTGTCTCATATGATATGTCTCATTGTAGATTGCTGGCGGTTGAGTGAGTCCATATAAGTCAGTACATGAACTATTAATCCATTGCCGCCTTTTGTGGTAAACGCATCAAGTTAAATAGAACAGAAAAACACACAAAGAAACTTGCCTTCAAAATAATCTCGAGCTATAAGCAAGCCACTAAGTTATGGCAAAGTCTAGACCAAAAGCATTGGTATTTACAAATTTACATTATTTTTGTTAGTTTTTGTGCTTTCATAAACTTTTATCACAACCAATTTGTAAACTATTATCATGACATTGCTTTAGTATGGTCCCATGACCTAAAGCTGATGAATTAAATCGTGTTCTGTACTGTCCTGCTCTACATTTCACTGCACAACGCTGTTCTTTATTGTATGCTGTACGGTGTTGCACTATGCTGTGCTGCCCGTTACTATGCTGTGTTATGTTGTGTTGTGCTATGCTGTATCATGTTGTGATGTCCCGGGTTGTGATTTGCTGCCCTGTACTGTGCTGCTCTGTGCTTTCATGTCCTGAACTGTGCTGTGCTTTGTGCTTTGGTTTTATGTACTGTGAAGCGCTGCGCTGTACTTTGCTGCCCTATACTGTGATGTGCTACGCAGGGGCGTAGATAACCTCCAAACATTGGAGGGAATGTCCAGTTTCTGTACTGGGAACATAAAGAGAGTCCTCTCCCGTGGTTCCGAACAAAATTACAATTACAATTAATATGGTGCGTTTTGGGGGAACTTTCATGTTGATATAAATGCTCGTTTTTTGTCTCATTCTCAGTTTGTNATTTTACGTTTTATTTATATAACAATGACTAGCCGAAATATTGGGAGGGGGGGCGGCCGCCCCCCCCCCATGCCCCCCCCATTACCTACGCCCCTGCTACGATGCCCTTCAATCGACTGTTCTGTATTTACTGAAGTGTGTTGTACTCTTGTCGAGACAGGTCAATTTACAATGCGACAAGTTCTAGGAACGCATGGTTTTAACGTTATTTGAAACTTATGATTTGCCCGTTACCATGTATATTTGATATATTGTTCGGGTCGTTTTCTAATGAAGTCTTAATGAAACCCGTACGCACGGTTTCGTTACTACTATTCGTCTCCAAGGTTAAACGTTTCATAACATACGTATATATGATATAAGCGGATTGTGAACATCAACCGTGATTTATGATAGACTTGCTAATGAAGGCCGCATGATGCCCACGAACATACGCAATATTATACTCAGTATCCTTTCTTGTTCGTCATAGGCTTAGATCGAGATAAACAACACTTCCCACTCGAGATGATTTAAAATTTGACGGTAACGTAAGCCTGACGTTTTAGCATTAAGCAACTGCGTGTATCATGTATGCATGTTCAACGCATACGAACCAAGGGATCCATAGAGGAAGTTTATTTCGAACAGTAAACATAAGATCACGAGTTCAAACAGTCAAAACATAAATAAATAAATAAATGTGATGTAATTCAGCAGGTAGTAATACATTTATGCTAAACAATAAATGACATATACACATACTTGGGAGAAAACTCAGTAACAGTATTATGTATAGCAAACGTTCATTTTGAATATTAAAATGTTGAGTCTTGATTTGGAAAGCTTTGTAAATAAATGTTGCAAGTTTTATTGATAAACTTTCAAAACCAGTATGTGGAATAAACAAATACATTAGTTATGCTGTGCTCTGCTTAAAAAGACAAGCGTTTAGCAAACCAGTGCTAATCAAATTGGCAAGTCAGTGACGTTGTCGACGTTGCTTGTTTTTCCAACGAGGCTTGGCGTGCTAGACACGTTTTTGTTTAATCACAGAGTTTTCAACAGATGTATCAATGTTCATAAACAACCTCGAGGAGTTCTCACTCGGCTTGAAGAATGCGAACACGCCCAATCTGTTAAGTAAATGCAGATTGCGTTGTACCGCCCGGCTCACAAACCTGTAGACATGACCGACAGTTGATAATAACACTTAGTGAATCAAAGTTTGATAAACAGTATAAATGTACAATTTAATTGTATCGGTGTAGTCTTGTTTGGTCGCCAGCTATTAAAACCAACCAACAACCTGATGTCTAGAGGCACATCTTTACAACATGTAACCAATAAAACATTGACGTCACATTATCTATGTTGAGATGTTGGAAATGTAGACGCGTTATGTTTTCTAAGAAGATGTGCGTGAAAGTTATCGTGTGCGTTTAGAACCTGTCCCTTAAAGTATCTCTGCAAGTGCATCGATAGCGGGACTGTGTCGTAGCAAACTCCTCATAGAGGCTTTCGAGTTTTGGAAGTCTTAGTTTGAATTGCACAAGAGACGCGATGGAAAAAAGGCATTCTATACTTTGCATTATTGATTTTATCAATATAACATTGTTTCTTACTAAATATTTACCGGCAATAGAGAATTTGCATTGTTTTAACGATAGATAATAGTTGTGGGGAAAACCCGTCGATATGCCCCTGTAAAGGTGTTCGTTGATTTATTTTGCTTCGTGTGTTAAACGAGGGCTACAACTAAAATATTGAAAACACAAAAAACGACTTCACGTGGTCAGCCACACTCCGAGACTACTTGCCATGAAAAAAAAAACACGAGAAACTTCACACTATCCTCACTTCCATCACCATTGTGGTGTCGTATGAGGTTATTTGTATTGTAGCTTTTTTTGCAGTTTTCACATTTAAATACAACCGCTGATAGCGAAAGTTGTTGAGGACGTTTAGTGTATTTAGTGAAATATTTATTGAGTGCGTACAAAGAAAACGGAAGCTCAAAAGCAATGCCTCATTGATTGGTTAAACAATTAGAATCTCGCTCTGGGAAAACGGTCAGTGGTCTGCACATGCAAATATGGGTCGAACTTTTTGCACATGCGTTAAGCCCCGTTTTCCCATAGCGTGACTATTTTATTTTTTTCCGTTTTGGTGCAAATTAAGTTGAGCACATGCAATCGAGAAATGGTATCCACTTAATATATATGCAACTGAAATACAGCTTAACGCTTAAAAACACAACGTGTATGTACACATAACAAAAAGAAAGATAATTTTCATTCTAAAACGTTAAATCGGTCAGATGCAAGAATATTTAATCATGAATTTTTTAAATGTCAGTAGGTAAACACATAATAGGAAGTTATATAAATCGCAGTCATCCAATCTCATATAAATTGTAGCGGTAAGTCCTTGTGCATTGTTAACCTGTTAACAAAGTCGACATATTATACTATCTTCCGATTTGCTGGAAACTCCCCGGTATTAGGAAAAAACGGCCAAGATGCATTTCAAAACACATTTGAGACTCGATCTGTGAAAAGGGAGTTTAAGGCATGTGCGTAAAGTGTCGTTCCTGATTAGCCTGTGCGGACACTTTACGCACATGCATTACACCCCCTTGTCACAGAGCGATGCTTATATAAATTGTAGCGTTACGTCCTTGGACATTGTTTACCTGTTAAACAAATTCGACATATACTATCTTTCGCTTTGTTGCAAACTCTCCGATATAAGGGAAAAACGGCCAACATGCATTTCATAACGCATTTGTTTTTAGTTGTTCGCAAGAACAACTAAAGTTACTGTGGTGTTTTGAAAATCGTTGTTCTGTTAAGTACGATTCACCAAATCACACTTGATTTAGACTTGCACACACGTGCCCGTTTTGTCTTCCTTAAACAGTTTCTGTCCTAGATTTTAGCCATGTTTGAGATAACAAATGGCTCTGCAGTCTTATCTTGATTACATACACTGGTTTGATTTTTTTTCGAGGTTTCATTTTTTTTATTGGTTTCGTCCGTGCGTCGAGGACATTGCCTTTAAAAAGAAAATATTTCGATTTTTATCTGACCTAATAGCTATGTAAAGGTTGATATCGACGTATGTGATAACGTGTTTCTGGGTCTTCTTGTCTGGTATAGAGCTGTATCAGACAGTTTTAACATTCTTAACATTCCGTTTGAAAGCAATGTCGCAAAAACAAAAACAAATAAATGCGTTGTATCATGCCTAGTAAAGCGGATTCATTTTTTTATTTAACGTAAATTAATAATTAATTATCGATATCGAATGTTCGTACATGAAAGTGCGTGCATATTATAATTAAATGCTAACAAAGATCGCTAGGCATGTATATGTTATTGAACAATGCGTTGGGTCATATGGAAATAAAGATCTTGTACTTTCGAATTCGCACAACATTGTTTGCAGCAAAACATTTTAAGATTACCTTATTCGCATATTTCAACTAAAAATAGCTGTCCGAAGTGTGTTAATAATTAGACATGTATATACTATTAAACAATGCATTGATTGGGTCACATAGGAACAGATTGTGAACTTTCGAATTCGCTAGTCATTGTTTGCTTAAAATAATGTTAGACTACCTCATTCGAATACTGCAACTAAAAATAGAAAACGGGCGTGTTTTAATAATAATGATTTTCTCAAAAGACCGTCATATGTTTACACTGTAGATTCGATAACCGACATTTCGCATACAAATATTTAAACAATACCGATGCATGTAATAATAAATAATCGCGGGTATTCTTCTATAATTGTAAAAATTTGTTTTGTATTAAGTTTTGTATTTATATTACCGATGTACGTTCAAAATATATTATTATAGCATTACATTATGTACTTGTAAACAGTTTACTCTAACACTTGTCTATATCGATGACTAAAGGCAAAGTATAATATTTTTATCTGCACATTTTGTATTTTACGAAGACATTTTATATATTTATTCTTAGCAAAACATAGATTTATTGCAGCTCACTTAATACATAATGGTGTTCGACATCATTTTACGCGTGTGTACAATATTTATGTACATTTGGTCATCAAAATCGCAGAAAAAGAGTACAAATATGCATCTTCCTCCCAACTGCAGATGTTATTATGTGTCTGCAATTTGGTTTATCTGCTGCAAGTTTAGTTTATCGACGTCCTGGTGTGACACCAGACATGCGCATCTGTGTTTCCAGTTGTGTAGCCTTACACTATTGTTTGATTAAAACTATACAATATGGCGGTAAATAAAAATCAATCAATCCCTTAATTATTCATTCTATTTTTAGAAGACAAAAATGTGCATTGACCTTATTCAGTTATGTGTTTTTATCGCATAAAGCGAATTGTCCACAGTGACGATCATGCCTTTCATTATGTTGCCATGCATGACGTGACTACCGACGTAAGCTAACAGTAACGATTTTCATGGCAAGTTGTCATCATCGTGCATAGTGTCTCCATAGCGACCAGAGTCACGCGCTTTGTACATATGGAGAACTCAAAATATTGTCTGCGCGTTACTACCCAAAGATATATCACTAAGCATGTTTATTTATAGATCTTTGAACAACCAACGCAATTCTATAGATACCAATCGGTCTTTAGTGTTCAAGCTTCAAGGCTAGAGTTTCGAAATTAGCTAGTATATAGTTAGAAACACTGTCACGATTTCAGTATTTCATCATCGGGGCCAATCGGGATACATCGACTATCTCCGGAATGATCCGTAATATGCAATACATCGTCTGATGATCCAGAGTACATCGGGACATTAGTTACAACGTTTAACATAACACTGCAACTACGTCAATCGTTACACCAACCGCTGGGCAATTAGAATGTCCCGGATGTTCAAAAACTAGGACGTACACAGAAAAGGTCGATACATTTGCAGTAGTTAATAAATGAAAGTTAATCTGACAAGTGACAGGCTATTTTAAAATATCAGCGAGAATAACCGATTAAGAGCTTTTCTGAAAAATGACATGACAAGGCAAATAAATAAGCAATATACAAAGAAGATTACCGGTTCATAAAATATTTAGAACATGGGGTGATTATATTTAACACCTGTATTTGAAATTCAATGTAATAGATGACACGACACGAACATTTAATAAGCGATATAAAAAGAAGATAACATGCAAAATTAAGAACATGGTGTGATTTTATTAAACAAGTATATTTTTAAACACATGTAATTAATTGGTTACCCAATTACTATGACAGAATGGTGTATGAATAATTTAATAAATTTAACCGCATGTGGACAATAGTGGCGCACGGCCAAGATTCATTGACAATTGCACAACTAAGTACACTGCACTGGCTGTTGGCTGTTATTTAGTACACAAGTTTAAAGTAGGAGTTACATATAGTCATGACTGGTTACAAAGTTCGCCGACTATGCACCGCAACTTGGAGTCATATGGATTTGTCACTCGATGTCATCCCAACCGGTGATCCCGTCTGGGACATAGGCCACAGACCAGCTTATGCGGTTTGTCGTTTCTGTAGCTAGCGGTCTCCCACATGGTATGTTAGCTAGCCCTACGCCCAGCCCACCTCCTTTTTCAGTCGGGCTTGGGACCGACCTTGGCGGAGTTTAAGTGGGTAAATGCTAGTAACTAAATCAACAAGAATTAAATGCAGTGTTAAGAACGCAATATCTTAATTGTACCCTTTAACAGTTACTTTGTGAACGTGTTAAAGAACCAGTTACTGAATGCCCAAAGACTATGGGAAGGGCTATTAAATGACATTTGGTAAATGTCATGGTCAAATCGAAAACTCTAACATGTAGGCAAAGGTTGGGGCGGGGTGTATGGTAAAGGTAAAGCATCGTTTGGAACTTAAGGGAAGAAAGTAAGGCTAATTCTTGGAGGATAAATACCGCTTAACAAAAGCGCGGCTTCTTGAAACCATCTCGAAACGGATCGAAGGATCAGCAAGGTTCCGTACTAACATCTAAATCCGAACAACATGTACATCCGAAATTTGCAAAATGTCTGCATCATGTTATGGATTTTCTTCGAAATGTCAATTCGGGCACGACATGTATTTCATTGGAACAGCAGCTTCATCACAAATTTTCTGAGAAAATACTGGATCTTATATCCAAGAAGAAGGCATAGTTATGGTCTGTGAGGAAATCCTGGACAACCATTGGTGAAAAAAGCTACTTCGAAAACTCCGTGTAGACCTGAGCCTTAGAAGTAGTAGCTGTCATAGTGCAAGATTGTGAGTCTCCCGTTCGAGAGGCTATCCTTTGCCTGTTAATGAGATATGCACACACAACACATACTGCACCTTGTTTAACCCTTTGCATGCTGGGAAATTTGTCATCTGCTAAAATATCGTCTGCTGAATTTCTAAAATCATCATTTTCTTCACTTTTTTTCAAAGACCACTATCAGAATAGCAAACAGTTTGGATCCTGATGAGACGCCACGTTCTGTGGCGTCTCATCTGGATCCAAACTGTTTGCAAAGGCCTTAAAAATTCGGTTCCAGCGCTGAAAGAGTTAAACCACGCATACGAGTTAGAAGGCTCGGCTAGCAATAAGTAGGAGGCAACAGTACAGATGTAGCTGGGATCAAACCTCTAGGTACTGTTTGGAGGCGAAGCTATAGACAATCCCAGAAATCGATACCTCCCGGATTACCCGCCCCTGAATACTCTCGCGCGCCTCCAAAACGGTACTGAAGAAATAAACATGGACCTATATATGTTTGTATAGGTCCCTACGCAAAACAAGGAAGCGAAACGGTTCTATAGAATATATTTGAGGATTTTAAAGAGTTTCTGTTATCGATCTGACAACCACATAATAGTTCGTGTTTTTTTATATGTAAATTACGTAATTAGTAGAAATAAGGTTCATTTGCATTCTTTTAAGAGTATTACAACACATCATGGACATGGACCTATTTGTGTAGGTCCCTGGCATGAATAAGGTCTTGATTGTCATTTAACATGTTATTTAAAGGTGACGCGTGATATCTTATCTTAATTACGGTATCTACACATGTGCAGACATGTGGTGTCACGGGCAAACCCATAAACGCTTTTAATCCACACTTGGAACATCGCCTCCCATTTAGCGAATTCGTTCGCGCCTTTATCTCTGATGTTTTTTTCAAGAGATTTATGTTGCTGTCATTAATAATCCGTAATTAAAGAAAAATATATCACTTATTTTTTTCGTGTTTTTATTTTTTAAGCGTACATTTAGACCGTATTACGAAAATTTAATAAAGACATACGTTTAGGAAATCTAGAGAACACAATTGGAACTATTTAAGTTTATTTAAGGCTCATTATTTTTCATGTTGAACATTTCAATCGTGAATTAAGATGTTATTAAGAAAATTTAATAATATTTCAGGCAACATGTAAAACGTTATTTAAATAATAATATAAGAAAGTTGTAGACAAAAGCTGATATGTCCTTTTCAATAAAAAAGTATGACATATCCTGACATCTTACACAGTTTTGCAAGCGAATAACTCCCATACTTGTTCATTTAAATCACAAAATTCATTTCCGGCTAGATATTTTTGTATTAGCTTGAGAGCGATTTTTAAATAAAAGATTGCTAAAAACCACTTTAGTTTTAGACTAAACTAGATACATAATTTTAATAAAAAAAAAAAATCTCTACCTGAAATCTTACAGAGTTTCGATAATAAAGATTTACGGAACAATTTTAGAATCACAAACTTNGATTTTGTAGTACACTAATGGCTTGGGATATTAAGGGAAGGTTAAGGCTATTCAAATGTGAGTATTTAAAAATATTGCTCAGTAACTCCATATAGGAAACTACAAAAAAAAAAGATATAGTAAAGTGTTCAAACAATTTTACATATCCATGAGTGTACAGTATAATGCATGTCGCAAATTAAGCATTTCTTTTTGTCATTTTTTAATCGGCAATATCTTACTTTTACCTATTCAATGATACACTTATACATTTATATCAGTTTTTCGTGTACTTTTACATCTTTTGAAATATAATTCCTTTAATCTAACGCGTTGACTTTACAATGGATTTGTATTGAAAAAAACACGCAATTCATGTTTAACGTCAGGGTCTCAAACGTCAAAAATGCAAGCAGTACACGGTGGCTAGACATTTTCGGCGGTCAATTATCAACAAATACTTAATTAATTACCTTATACATCATATATAGATATTTCCATTGAAAAAAAGAACTTTTCACCACTGCTTATTAATTTTGAATCATGCATTCCTTTAAAAAAGATATATATGCTTGAATTTTGTACCCGGAAAAGGTTTTTCCTTTTTGAACGTCCATTACATGACGGCTAGACATTTTCAAAGAAATAGTAACATAATTTACGTACGTTCAATTTACAAAGGAACCATATCATCGGTTTCAGCTGTTCAAGAACTTTTAAAACATATGCCATATGATTAATCAGCAAATAACTTATTCGCCTGAACATACTTCTAATATACCAAAAAAATATAAAACAAAAAATCTTACCTTTTTTCTTATTTAAAACATGCGCCTTCCTCAACACATTCTTTCTCCGTTACCGTTGTTTTTCATATCACGTTAAAGGGAAATGACGTTACGTTTTACTATTTTCCCGGATTTAAACGGTGTACAGACGGACGCTGTTTCGTTTTGAAATCATTTCAATGTAGATATTTGTTACGCCTTACACGCATTGTTTTCTGCGTCATTTCTAAAAAAACATCTCTTTATTAACCCGACCGTTTCTTTTTCGCATTTTATAATAACATTTTCAATAAGGTTTGTTTTAACTCTTTCCATCGATGTAAAAATCATGGACTTGTCTTAAAATATGAGCTTACTCTGGGAGATTTTATAATAACCCTCTCCGCTTTTTCCTACTTGACGCCAGTACTGAGCGCGACGTCATATGTACTTTATGTGATATAAGTGTAAATATGTTCAGCCTATATTTAAACATTACTTAATTCCACCGTATGAATTTTTCATTAAGCGTTTAATGTGTTAATTTCAAAATCGTGATTCTAAAGACAAAGTTACAAATACACTTAATTTACAGTAATAAAACATATAATATGTCTGTTAAGGCTGTATAAATGCTATTTACCAAAAAAGAAACACCATCAACGACAGACATGAAATGTCATGTATTCATATTGATACATTGTACTGATATATAAATGTACAATTTTATATTCAGACTGTTACGACGATGAGAAGATCGACTGTGTAATGTTGACTTCAATGTTCAACATATGTAAGGTCAACATTGAAAATGCTGCCAAGCTATGCCGGCAAACCTGCAATTTGTGTTATTACCGTACGTATGTAATATATTCATTACCAATATCAATTATAAATACGAAATACAGCTCACATGGGGAGAATTTATCAAATGCAGTTTGATCTGTTTGTATTATATGTATTGGTCGACAGTAGTATGTATAAATATATATTAATATTTTTAACAAATCATATCAAATATCTGTAAATATGAAAACACAAAAATCAGAGCTTTTTCATTTCCCGTTATCTAGTAAATTTGGGGATGACATTTTGTACTGAAATCGGTATTCACAAATTCGCGTTTTTCTTGAATAAACAGTTTGCAAATAAACCTTTTTCCCATTCCCGATACTGAGTTCTGTAAAAGTTGCCTCTATTGATACAACGAATCGAGAACGAGCCTGCCGATGTGGACATTGTTATTGCCTTTATAGGGGCATTATAATGTTCCGTTGAACATGTTAAATAAAATAACAAAAATGTTGTTTAATTTGTTCTTCAAGATGTTTCACAGTTTAAGAAACTTAATTTTGTTTGTTTACATTTGTTTCGAATTAAAAACAAATGTAACGCTCGCAACCTAGTTTGAGAATGTAACTGTAATGTACGTCATGATTTTGTGGAAAAAATAATTTTAAATCAGAATTGTATGATCAAAGCGAATTTATCGTGTCATATAAGTTTACATAATTTATTAAGCAGTGAGAAGGGAACTTGCGTGCGTATAGGTCAGGTACGGTTTGGCAATACGCATAATCTTTATAAAAATTGATGCAATCGTTTCACGAACTGTACGTGCTACGAACCATGTTTGAGATGTGTTTCATCAGAGATTCGAATTGGAACACATAAAATATCTCGCGTTAAATTTCCACAAAGTATATGTGGCGTGTTCTGAGAAAACTGGCCAAAATGCTTGTGCGTAAAGTGTCATCCAAGATTAGCCTGTGCAGTCCGCACAGGCTAATCCGGGGCGACACTTTCCGCTTAACTGCATTTTCGCAAAGAAGAAACATCATTTAAAGGAAAAATTCCATAAAAGAGGAAATTGTCGTCCCTGATTAGCCTGTGCGCCACTTATGTGAAACAAAGGACCTCTCGGACATTGTCATCAGTTAATGCGTAGTGTGCAGTGCAAGTGTATTCCTGCATGATTTAAACATAATAATACTTCTACTTTTTTACTTAAATCTGTTAACACACACAAATTAAAATTGTAACGATACATATTCAGCGAGCATTCACAATGTGTCAAACGCATCAATTAGTGAACTATTACCATCACTTATCTTTGCTTGTTAGGAATATTGAAAGGCGTGCAAATATGTTTTCATTTATATATTTAAACGCAGATTACTATAAAAAAAAACTAACAAATAACTTAAACATGTAAAGACACGACTTCCTATCCCCCCTCGAAAATAATAGCGTTTATTGTGTCATTATTTTTGAGACAGTGACCCTTGGATAACTCCACTAATTGATATAATAATTGTTTACACACGATTTTACTGTATTTCGTCGACAGCCAGTATTACTGAAAGTACGCATATCTAAATTGCATTGTTTTCATTAGCTACACTTTAATACTATAATGAAAATTGCAATTACGTGTTTTGTATTTCTTATTTTTGTTTATCAAGAATTAAAACAAATGATCAATTTTAGATAATAAACGTTAAACGACCGCAAACATTATGCAGACAGTAGCAGCCATTATCGAACAGTGAAACTGCATTTCGGGAGCCTCGTTTTGCGACCATCGAACAATTATTGCATCGTGATAATATCTTATTAGGCATGTGAAATGATGCTGTTATGCTGGACTGTTCGAATAGTTTTGCAATTCCCAATTATAATAATCAACCACACATTCAAATCTTGATATATATTAACACCTTTATTTCATCAGCAAACGGCAACTGGGCGGAGTGGTCATCATGGTCAGCTTGCACGGTCACGTGTGGCAACCAGTCGCAGACTAGGACCAGAANTCCCTGATTAGCCTGTGCGGACTGCACAGGCTAATCTGGGATGACAATGTACACACAAGGATTTTGCCCAGTTTTCTCAGAACACGCCACATATGTGAAACAAAGGACCTCTCGGACATTGTCATCAGTTAATGTGTAGTGTGCAGTGCAAGTGTATTCCTGCATGATTTAAACATAATAATACTTCTACAACTATTTGAATATTCATGTTCGCATTTTTTATAAAATATATCATGACATTAAATGTGTTCCTTGCTATTATTTGATTTTGTAACATGAACACAATACCTATGATAAACGTGTTATTCTGTAGTTTCCCAATATACATAACTAAAGGATATTGACTATATATTTGTAATGGTCTTGATATTTTTTTTTTACTTAAATCTGTTAACACACACAATTTAAAATTGTACCGATACAAATTCAGCGAGCATTCACAATGTGTTAAACGCATCAATTTGTGAACTATTACCATCACTTATGTTTGCTTGTTAGGAATATTGAAAGGCGTGCAAATATGTTTTCATTTATATATTTAAACACAGATTACTATTACAAACTAACAAATAACTTAAACATGTGAAGACACGACTTCCCATCCCCCCTCGAAAATAATAGCGTTTATTGTGTCATTATTTTTGAGACAGTGACCCCTGGATTACTGCACTAATTGATATAATAATTGTTTACACACGATTTTACTGTATTTGTATTGCGTCGACAGCCAGTCTTACTGAAAGTACGCATATCTGAATTGCAATGTTTTTATTAGCTACACTTTAATACTATAATGAAAATTGGAATTACGTGTTTTGTATTTCTTATTTTTGTTTATCAAGAAGTAAAACAAATGATAAATTTTAGGTAATAAATGTTAAACGACCGCAAAAATATGCAGACAGTAGCAGCCATTATCGAACAGTGAAACTGCAAATCGGGAGCCTCGTTTTGCGACCATCGAACAATTATAGCATCGTGATAATATCTTATTAGGCATGTGAAATGATGCTGTTATGCAGGACTATTCGAATAGTTTTGCAATTCCCAATTATAATAATCAACCACACATTCACGTCTTGATATATATTTCAACCCTTTATTTCATCAGCAAACGGCAACTGGGCGGAGTGGTCATCATGGTCAGCTTGCTCGGTCACGTGTGGCAACCAGTCGCAGACTAGGACCAGAACATGCACCAACCCTCCTCCAGAAAATCACGGCAAGGACTGTGAAGGGCCTAGTGAAGATTACAAACAGTGCGAGTTGGGACCGTGTCCAGGTAAAAACATATTGGTTTGGTTACGCAGCGGTCACAATTTCCAATAGTTCTCAATGTTTTTTTATTAATGTATGAGAATGTGATATTATGCATGTACTTATGGGTGACACTAGCCAATGCTCAAGAAAACACAATCGTAACGGACATGAGGTCCGATAACTTTTTTAGTTTACCGGACCACAACAGATTTTATCGGACCTCGTTCTTCTTTTACCAAACAATAGAAAATATATAGTGAACTTTTATATAGTTTATTTTTATTACGTTCACAATGTTTAACAGTTCTAAATACAATAAAATAACAACTTAATTAAAACCCGTTCTATGAAAACATATGATACAACTTTCAATTAAAAGTGAAGAAAGCTTTGTGATTGTTTTTATACATTTCAAGTAACTTTAAACAGCAATATAACACACTAGTACTCTAAGAGGGGTTATCACGTGACGATCACTGTTTT
>VMBQ01001667.1:87650-175259 GCA_007657795.1 Dreissena rostriformis | reverse complement strand
GCACTTGTATGAACTGTCTCTCGCCTCACCACTTTATAAGGGACTGTCCAAGACCAATGACCATTACCGGGGCTCTATCCTAACATTTTCATAAACAAACACAACAACCGAGACATTTAAACAGGCAACGTCTATTCGACGCAGGCCAACCGAAAGGAACAAATTAGAGGCCACAAGGTTAAAAATACCAGATGATCCTAACTCGTGCTTGATAAAATTAGGAAATGTCAAAGTCAGGGGATTAATAGACACGGGTAACTGTTTTAAGTGAAAAGTTATTCAAACAAATTTCTCCGCGTAAAAATACGCATAAATACGCACTTAATATTCAATCTGCGAGCGGCGACAGTCTTAAAGTTTTAGGTTTATCAAAACTTTCATTTACAATAGGAAAACAGAAACTGATACACGATTTCATTATTGTAAAGAACATTAATCGAAACTGCATAATAGGAAGAGATTTTTTAAACACGTTTAGCGCACGAATTTACTTTCATTTAAAAAAAATTCGAATTAATAACGAAATGATCCCAATTGAAAGCGATATACACATAGCGTCGTTGGTACGAACGTGTAAATCATTAACTATACAGCCCTAAACTACGCTTGTCACAAACGGAAAGATCAAAAACCTTAACTCTACGCTTGAAGGTGAATATAGTTTATTACCGACCGCAAACTGCATAGATGATGAACCAGGTTTCCAATTAATAGAATCGGTATTGACCGTGTCAAATAGCAATACACCGGGCGAACAAAAAGGTTACAAAAAGATTACATTATCGGAAAACTAGATAGATCAGTTGAAGTAAACACCGTCACATCTTCTAACGATAAACAGTTTAAGGCAAACGATGAACAGTTAAAGTTTAATTGTAATCCGAAATATACGCAATTAATTCAGCCGATATTGGAAAAGAATACCGATTTATTTGCGCATACAGATAAAGATTTAACGCCGACTTCTGCTATTAAAGCGACTATCGATACAGGCGACCATAAACCTATTAAGTTAAGACCTTATCCTACCCCGATTAAACATAGGGAAATAATAGGAAAAACGATTAAGGAAATGCTTGAAGCAGGAATTATTGAGCAATCAAACTCAGCATGGTCTTTTCCCGTGGTTCTAGAAAAAAAATCAGATGGGAGTCTTCGTTTTTGTGTAGATTTTAGACAACTTATCAAAATAATAAAAGATGATGCCTGGCCTTTACCTCGAATAGACGAAATCTTACCACTTTTAGGAGGGTGAAGTTTTTTCACAAAACTAGACATGAAATCAGGTTTTTGGCAAATACCTGTTGACGAGAAATCTCGCGAAAAACTAGCTTTTACGTGTGCAGGGCTAGGACTTNCAGACTTTATACGGACGCATCAAATGATTGCATATGGGGCTGTTTTATGCCAAGAATGTGACGAAGAAGAAAGCATTATTCCCGGAATACCTAATGAACGACCAATTTACTTTTTATCCCACAAATAAAGCGCTACAAGACAAAAATACTCAGTTATAGAAAAAGAGGCGTTTGCTCTAAAATACGCTCTTGACAAACTACAAATATACGTACAAGACGCACCCGTTACGTGTTTCGTAGATTACCGACCTTTAATGTATTTATTAACCGCAAATTTGACAAATAAAAAGTTACAGTCATATGCACTTGCAATTTCTGGCTACAACGTAGACATAAAATATATCTCTGGATGTAAAAATAAGGTTGCAGATATGTTATCACGATGCAGACATGATGGGACATTACCAGAGGTAAGTGAGCATGAATTACCTCAACATATTGACATTGGAAAACAAGCATATGTTGCAAAAGAACCGGACACGAGATTAAGGGACTCCGAGGACAAGAAAATGGATTTAAAAGCTGTAAATTTAAATTTAATTAATCCAAGTAAAGATTCTTACGTAACCGTAGACAGTGAAACTCAGAAAATTACACCGCCAGTGTATATCGATGACAGAATCGACATAAAGAAAGCAAAGTCTGAAGACCCGCAGGTCCAAAAAAGGATCGCAGAACTAGAGATAAGTATATTCGTTCATGCGTTACTTGTCAGGAAAGAGCCAAATCCAATAACAAAATTCCAATTCAAAAAACTACAGTATCTCATTCAAGCGGTATAACTTGGTCCGTAGACACTTCANTGTATAAGTATATTCGTTCATGCGTTACTTGTCAGGAAAGAACCAAATCCAATAACAAAATTCCAATTCAAGAAACTAGAGTATCTCATTGAAGCGGTATAACTTGGTCTGTAGACACTTCGGGGCCATTTAGTGAAACTTTGGCAGAAAATAGGTACCTTATCACATTTGTTGATGAGAACACTATATGGGTAGAATCATTTCCAGTCAATAATAAGCAAGCAGAAATAGTAGCACACCTTTTTCTAGACGAAATTATCCCTAGATTTAGCTTTCCATATCAGATAAGATCGGATAATGGTACAGAATATTGCAATCAGGTGATATACTACATTTGTAAGTTCTACTCTATTGGCAAAATTACTACTTTAACGTATAACCCACAGGCTAATGGTCAAGTTGAGAGAGTTTACAGGACGCTTAAGGACATGATTTCTAAGAGAATAAGTGAAGGAGAAGCAAACTGGGATCTACATGTTAATGCCTGTCTGACAGCCATTAGGACAGCACCTTCGTAATCGACCAGATTCAGTCCATTTTACCTAATGTACGGACGAGACCCAGTTTTGCCATTAGATAGTTTACTACAATCGCACCGGAATTACATGGGAGAAGACACCTCAAGGTACCACATAGAAAACTTACATAGGGCCATGAGGCACGCTCACAGCAATATGAAGAAAGCTAAAAGAAAACGGAACCAGAGTATTAACGCAGATGCACAATAACCAGTATTAGAGGTAGGTCAAGCCGTTATGATAAAGAATCATAATCGCACTAATAAATTAGACAGCTATTATAAGCCATATTATAAAATAATGGAACAGATAACTCCAGTTACGTTCAGGGTTAAAAACGTAGCGAATGGGTCTGAACAAACTATTCACGCACGAAATATAAAATCGGTAGACATTGGGACATGGGACGTTCCGCAAGAGCGACTTCAGCAGACTAAAGGTAAGCGAAAGTCTACCTATGTCGTACCACCAAGCAGTGATAGCGATGAAAGTAATGAGGTAAGTTCCCATTTTGATAATGAGAGTGAGGATCGTCTGTCGGTTAATGACGATACGCCATTATCAAAATTAATTGGTCGACGTGTTTATGAGCGCAGTGATTCATCGGACAGCGACAATGAAATACCTCTGGCCGAGTTAAAACGCAAATATCGGCGTAGGGCGTAGCGTCTGCGTAAACAAGAGAGGTCAAGTTCGGGTGATAGTAGTGATCATTCTGAAATGGAAGTTAATGCGATCGAATACGCAAGACCGCGGTCGATTTAAAAGCATTACTCAGATAGAAATGATGTTGTAATTAATTTAATCAAAAAGATGTTAAAGTAAATACAAACTTTAGGGACGTGTGAAAAACACATACTTTTAATACATAACAGGACAGGATGAAAGTCTTACGACTGACGATACGACTATGGACATTAACATTTATCATCGGGTTGAGCATCGCACAGCCCATTGTAAGGAACAACGTAGTCTTCATACCCGTGAATAAATTTTCNTTCATTTAAAAGAAACTTCCTTAAATATTCCATAAAAACATAAAGTGTCTTCCCTAATTAGCCTCTGCGGAATGTACAGGTTTATCTGGGATGAAACTTTACGCACATGCATTGAGCCCAGTCTTCCCAGAGCGATATTCATCTCTTTCCTTTTGTTTCAGGTGGGCTTAATTCACATCTCCGCAGATTGTCCAAGACTCGTAGAGATAGCATAGTTGAAGACATTCCTTTCGTTTTGCGGGTAAGTGGTAGTTTAGAGAAAGCATATATAAGGACTTTCCATTCGTATTGCGGGTAAGTGGTAGTTTAGAGATAGCATAGATAAGGACATTCTTTACGTTTTACGGGTAGGTGGTAGTTTAAAGATAGCATAGATTAGGACATTCCATTCGTATAACGGGGAAGTGGTAGCTTAGAGATAGCATAGACTAAGACATTCCATTCGTATTGCGGGCAAGTGGTAATTTAGAGATAGCATAGTTAAGTGCATTACATACGTATTGCGGGTAGGTTGTAGTATAGTTTTAAAGCACATAAACCCTCAAAATCAACGAATATTTTGTACAATATTTCGACAAATAAAGTTAACACATAAAAAATCAATGTTCCTTAAAGCAATAGCCAACATTTTAACGCTAGATGTGAGCTGCTTACATAAATTTAACAAATACAAAATGTTCTGTTTTTGTTTTTTGCGGGACAATATATTCAACACATGTTCATGTACCAAGTTAGTGTTCGTGTGTCGTATGAATAGATGCCGTCGCGGTCAATTAAAATAGATTATATCGTGCCACAAACATATGAGAAAACGTTAAGTACAATGTCGTTAAAATTTCTACAATCACTTATTTGGTAACAGCTTACTGCGTTTTTACTAATCCAGTTTTCTTCAAGGAACAATTGTTTCTCAACTTTTAATAAAATAGCAAAAGATATCGTTGAACGCAAATTCACATCCGTGGTATTCTGTGACGTTCTAAGGAAAATGACTGAATATGACACAAGGGGTTTCTCTTAAATTAAAACAAACCGGTTTGAGTGGTTTTAACGGTAATTACTTAAATGGGTTGAAACCTATTTAAATAGCCGTCAACAGCAAGTTTGTGTTAGTGACTCTGCTTCCCAAGCGTTCCTGAAGGCTATGTCATTGGTCCTTTCTTTTTTCTTATTTATGTTAACTATATTGCATTTAACATTTTATCATATGTTTATGGATGACACTTACCTTTCATGTACTTGTTCAAATCTGACCGAGTTTGAACTGGTACCCAAACATGATTTTAGTGAAATGAATATCTGGGAAGAAATATTGCTTGTAGACATTAATCCAAAACACTGAAGCGATTCTTTTCACAACAATATCATCCATGTTTGCCAACATCTTGTTTTTAATAATAAGCCTGATCATTTTGTTTCAAGCCACACGCATATTGGTCTCACATTCAACTCTAATGGTATATAGCACGATTATGTCTCCAGTTCAGTACAAAAATCATCAAATACTTTGTCGCCAAACTAAAATGCATGGCCTCCAGGAAGACACGTTTGTTTGTAAGTTTAGTTTGCTTTTAATTTGCTAAATACAGTAAGATTTGATCCTCATACATGTTATGAGATTGCATTTCTTCTTTTTGTTCATATATAGTTGTATTTTTTCGTATTTTAGCTGTACTATTGACTCGTCCGAAAATACCTAAATCGCCAGAAACATATCATTGAACCGCACACATTAATAAATACACATACATATATATTCCAATATGTTATTATGTGATAGCATTCAGCGATTGGCCAAAAAAGTCAAGTTGGTAAGTTTATTTTAAATATGTAATTAAATGTTTTAAGTGATTAAAGGGGCAAACACTCTGCCGAACTGTTAACCATTTCTCTCTTAGAGGCAAAGATAAAAATGGCTATGTGCAAACAGCATGAAACCAGAACAACCTGCGAGTAACTCGCAGTCTGTTCAGGTGTTATGCTGTTTGCTGCTCATCAGTATCTAAGGGTTGGAACTTAAACCTTTGCAACTTGAATACAGTAAGAAAGGTCTTTAATTAAATTTAACTTTTCGAGGGACTACATAGGCATCAAAATATGTATCTAAGTTGTAAATAGTTAAATACGTATCTAAGTGGTAAAGGACTAAATTAGTATCTAAGTGGTAAAGGGTTAAATACGTATCTAAGTTGTGAAGGGTTAAATACCTATCTAAGTGGTAAAGGGTTAAATACGTATCTAAGTGGTAAAGGTTTATGGTAGGCTCTATTGATTAAGTTGGTATCAATCTTCCATACTTAAGCTCCAACCTTATTTAAAACCGGTTATTATTCGGTTTTCGCTTTTGTGTCTTGTATAATATTTTATCATTATATAAAGCTGTCCCTTTGACACGACAAGTGACCTTTAAAAAATCGTAAGCTATAGGAACATATTAATGAACAAATAAACAATTTGTCGATAAATAATTAATTATGATTAAAACAAGACCATACTTCTTTGCTTGATTATCGTTGTATTTACAAATTCATTAAAATGTCTCTCCTTTATGATTGTTAATTGCCTGTCCTCTATGTATGTTACAGCCTCAGGCAGTAAAGGTGAAGGATCTGTCTCTGGACAAGGTAGGCTACTCATTGAATTCCAACACCACATGTTTTCTGTTCGAATTTTGTAATGTTTTTGATCCATTTGGCTTTGCATTTATCTAACTTTTGAATTATACATTTTACAAACTAAAAAAAATCATACTCATGTTTTATGCCCTCGGATTGAATGATCGGGGGTATATTGTTTTTGGCCTGCCTGTCCTTCTGTCTGTCTGTCTGTCATTGTATGTGCCTGTCATTGTATGTGTCACAAAACTTTAACCTTGGTCATAACTTTTGCAATATTAAGGATAGCAACTTGATATTTGGCATGCATAAGTATCTCATAAAGCTGCACATTTTGAGTGGTAAAAGTTTAAGGTCATCCTTCAAGGTCAAAGGTCACAACAAAATTCAAAGCGGCGCATTAGTGGGCATTGTGTTTCTGACAAGCACATCTCTTGTTTTTGTCTTTGTCAGTAAAAGCACATACATATTACACTTTGAGATTTTGCCGATTAATATGCTTTCTATAGAACATAATATCTAAACACTTATAGATGTATCTAGTGGATAATTTTAGAATGATAAAACTCCGGAGATATTATACAGAGATAAAAGCAAATTAGCATCGGCGTATGATCATCAAAGTCAAAACCTCTGTTCTAACATTCTGAAATAAAACTTATTCAAATCAATTAAATTTTAGTGTTCTTAATATGGCTTAACATGTAAGTGGAACATGGTGTTGGTGTATCTGTAGTGAATGGATATGTTTAAGACATCATTCTGTATGTTGTATTTTGTAATAATGTTTATTGTATTTCACATTCCTCGGTTAAAACAGTACGTTGTTTTAATATAACGAGAACAAAAATATTGAAATCGCACAAGCTTAAAAATTATGATGTTTATCACATGCAAAATAAGGATTGTAGTTTGCTTAATTAATAATTTTCAAAATCATTACGTGTGCATTCGAAATATGAATTGTATATATTACTTTAGCGTATCAGTATATATCATAATATGCCATTGGAGAATCGGCTGTTAGAATTTTAAGTTTATGTAAATTTGCGAGCCGACCCTTGACTTGAAGTTACAACACGCATTAAACAATAATTCAAATAAATTAAAGACATTAATTGAAATGCTCAGGTGCAAATTAATACAACAAAGCCTACCACTGATATCATAGATGTATACAATATGCACTTTATGTGTTTAGACTTGATACAATAATAACTTTGTGTTAACACTTTATACAATAGACACATTGTGACTGAATACTTTATACAATAACACGTTATACATTAGGCGCCATGTGTGTTAACCCTTTATACAATAGGCACATTGTATGTTAGCACTTAATACAATGGGAATCTGTTTTGTTGAGACTTTATAAAATAGAAACCTTGTGTGTAAAATCTTTAGACAATAAACCCTTTGTGTGTAAAAACTTTATACACATTGAGTTTTATCACTTTTTACATTTGCACCTTTTGTGTAATTCTTTATACAATAGGCACCTTATGTATTAATACTTTAAACACTAGCAACCTTAGTGTGTAAAATGTTTATACAATAGGCACCTTGCGTGTAAACACTTAATACAATAAATACTCAGTGTGTTAACACTTTATACAAGAGATACCTTGTGTGTAAACACTTTATACATTAGGATTCTTGTGTGTTAACACTGTATTCAAAAGGCAACTTGTGTGTTCACACTTTGTATAATAGACACATTGTATGTAACGCTTTATATAATATACATCTTGTGTGTAAACTCTTTATACTTTTAATAGGCACCTTATGTGTAAACCCTTTATACAGTACGCCCCATGTGTGTAAACTCTTTATATTCTTTATAGGTACCTTGTACATTAACACTTAATGCAAAAGGCACACTGAGTGTAAATTTTTTATATTCTTAATAGGCCCCTTGTGTGTAAAAACTTTATGCAAGGGGCACATTGTATGGAATTACCGTATACACTAGGCACCTTGTGTGTAAAAACTTTATATAATATGCACATTGTGTGATAACACTTTATTCAATAGACACATAGTGTGTTAACTCTTTCAACAATAGGCACACTATGTGTAAACCCTTTATACAAAAAACACATTGTGTGTTAACCCTTTATACAATAGGCGCATTGTATGTAAACACTTTATACACTAGGCACCTTGTCTTTAAACTCTTTATACTCTTAATAGGCACAGTGTGTGTAAAAACTTTATACAATAGGCATATTGTGTGTAAACATTCCGATTCAAGTCTCATTTCGTTATGTGTTGGTAAACTTTCGTGCACATGATATTGTTATTATACCCCCACACACGAAGTTTAGGGGGGTATATAGGAGTGAACTTGTTTGTCGGTCGGTCGGTCGGTTGTATCTAGATGATGTCTAGGCCAAGTTCGAACATGGGCCTTGCCGGGTCAAAAACTAGGTCACGGGGTCACTTAGTGCGTTTTAAACATCACAATGTTGTCCGCTCTCTAATTAAAGTAGTTTTCATCAAATCTTCACCAAACTTGGTCAGAAGTTGTATCTAGATGATGTCTAGGTCAAGTTTGAATATGGGTCATGCCGGGTTAAAAACTAGGTCACGGGGTATCTTAGTGCGTTTAAACCTCACCATGTTGTCTGCTCTCTTATTCAAGTAGTTTTCATCCAATCTTCACCAAACTTGGTCAGAAGTTGTATCGAAATGATCTCTAGGACAAGTTTGAACATGGGCCATTCCGGGCCTAAAACTAGGTCACGGGGTTACTTTGTGCGTTTTTTAACATTTAGCATGGTGTCCGCTCTCTAATTCAAGTAGTTTACATCCGATCTTCACCAAACTTGTTCAGAAGTTTTATGGAGATGATCTTAAGGCCAAGTTAGAACATGGACCTTTCTGTGTCAAACACTAGGTCAAGGGGTCACTAAGTGCGTTTTAAAAATTAAGCATGGTGTCCGCTGTTTTTTGTGAAGACGACATGCAAAATATTATGTGTCAATGCGGCATGTGGGGGTATTCGTCACGTCTGTGACAAAGCTCTAGTTGTTTTGTACTTTATTTGCACATCATAGTGTATTTGTGTTTACAAGTCGAAATTCTTTACAAAAGTGTATTATTGCTAATAAAGCTTGTGTTCAATTGTTGTTTACATATAAATACATGTCACATGATTTTCAAGCAAAGAATGCACGAACTAGTTTTGCAAATATGTGTTTAGTGATTTTGAGTATTTGAAAACAATCTTTAAATTACGTTTTTCACAACACATTTTCTTACAAACTAATCATTGATCACAGGTTATACAAAATGTATTTTACATAGACATGTTGTGCAATTTAAGAAATTCAATTATCATAATGATCTTTTTAGTATCAGATAGCTGACAAAACATGTTTACTATACTATCAAAGCGGAAGGATAGTCATGTCAATATAATCGGAAAGCTCTGGTAGAAATTAAAGGAAAATGGTCATAACACTAATGAAAAAAAATTGTTTAAATATTGTTTTGTAGAAAGAGGCTTGGGAACAAGGTCAGCTGGCCAAAACCATTGAATGGGAAGGTTGTCAGATAGACCCAGCCCCCTTCCAGCTTGTAGAGAGGACTTCATTACACAAGGTTTGTACCTACACATGTAACTCTTGGATTGATTTGTTGAGCTCTAACACAGACACCGTATCTGAATTCCGTGTAATCAAAAACTATGTCAAATCTAAGAAAAGCTTCATTTTCACCGTAGGAGCCACAGTTTTTTGTGAATATAGATGAAATACTAAACATGTTATTCTTGATATTAGGAACAATTCTAATGCGATACATAGGTATCTTTTATTGACGTTGAATGACATTTGCTTGGTTTGCTATCAAATGAGGTTTTTACTTTTTATTGTAAGTTCACTCCTTATTCTCCTTACGTTGAATTAGTACTATTTATTCCTTTTTTATAGGTTCATTCCTTATTCTCCCTCCTCGGCCTGAACCACGCCTATGTCACCAACACGGGTCGTCTCATGTGGCGCTAAAAGACGTAAATACACTCTTTCTCATACTACATCTAAACATGTTGTTATTGTTTCATGTTTCGCATTAAAAATTCAAAGGTGTTGTCAAAAAATGTCGTGTATTAATGTTGTGCCAATCAGGCATGTGGTTAAAACTGACGACGCCCCAATAATCACATCATTTTGATATATGGTAAATAATTTCAAACATTCTGTTCCCTGAAATCACATGACCCAGTGCTTTGGTTATTGGTATTTTACATATTAGGCCAGCCTTAAAAATATTTGTTTGGGATAATACGACCGAATCGTCCAAAGCGCACCGAACCAAGAATGTTTTGATGTTCTATTTTTTGGAGCAACTTCCAAAAAGACAAACTCACGATACGACATCACAGCAACACACTTTTAAAATATGTTTCTCCCTTTGCAAGCTGTAAACTGAATGATAAATCTTTAATTGGGAGGGGTCAGATTGTGTATACTACCGGCAAGACTTCATCATCATTGACACTTCTTTTTTTAATTGCGATGCACTAAAATTTTGCTAAACTAACAAAGAAACGTGTTCCTTGTAAAAAACATTAGAAAACAAAATTGAAATTGACTCTGTTTTAAAAAGATTTTTTAAACAGAATTAATATTGGTATGTGGTATCAGATAGTAGTCCTCTACACATATTCTCAAATTGGAGTTATAGTTGGCGTAACACATCATATAGTATCCTGTACTAGGTGTGTTCAAATTATGAACATGTGGTCAATATTAACCCTTCGTCTGAGTTTAGGTAAACTGTTTATTATGAAATACTAAGCATTATAACTTTTAAGAGACCGTCAACCGCAATTGACGAAAAAAGAAAAGTTCTAAAATACCGTATTTGTTTACAATTATTAGTTTATATTTTTGAAAACATCACGACTGGTATATTACATTTCTTGAAAAAAAGTTCAAATTTTCAGTATATTAGGTAATACAATTTCGCGATGAAAAATTGAAAGTACATCGCGAAAATAGGTGACATAACGATATACACGATATAAATAACGCACGTAGATTGATCATTACATAAATAAATTATAAACAATACACTACGCATGCACAATTTGCATTCCTGGATTTACCACGTGACGATGATGATCAATCATCTTGCGTTATTTATAGTTAACTGGTAGTAGTTACCTGGTACCTGTACCCAGTAAAATTTATTACCGAATATACTGAAAATATGAAAACTTAACAACTTTTTTCGAGTAATGTTATATAATAGTCGTGATATTTTAATCAATCTAAACTATTAATTGTTAAAAAATACGGTATTTTAGAACTTTTCTTTATTCGTCATTCGCGGTTGACGGTCCCTTAAAAACGTCTGTGAAATCACAAATGACAAATGTTTAATTTGGGACATTAGATTGTGTTCCTTTGTTCAAATAATATCCCTGACTTCGACTTTGACCAATGATATCCCTGGGTTTGACTTTGACCAATCATAGCACACGGTTTGACTTTGGCCAATGATATACATGGTCTTGACTTTGACCAATCATATCCTTGGGTTTGACATTGACCAGTCATATCCCTGGGTTGGACTTTACCAATCATATCCCTGGGTTTGACTTTACCAATCATATCCCTGGGTTTGACTTTGACCAATCATATCCTTGGGTTTGACTTTGACCAATCATGTCCCTGGGTTCGACATTGACAAATCATATCCCTGAGTTTGATTTTGACAAAGATCCATTACACAGGTAAGTGATCTGGTGTCATATTGGTCTTCTTGTTGACTTTCCAAAGCATCTTTGGATGGGTTACTACTTTAAAACTTTATATTATTCTAATGCGTTAGAACATTCAATCGTTCGCATTATACGATAATATGACCTCTGATACATTAGAAGAAGACACAAATCCTAAACCATTGCTAAGGTTTGGATATAACTTTCCCACAAATGATCCCTGTTGGACATTCATCGAAATACTTCGTGGAAAACACGACCACAAGGGAAATATACCGTATTTTCAACCACATGAATGGATTTAAAGATAACTTAAAAACCTTGTCATTATCGCCTTTTAAATAATCATTCCTTGAATATTTTAAGAACATTTAAAAATACTTATATTTTACAACAAAATTAAAGATAATTCAATATCATACAAATGTTGGCATCAAATGAATGTGAACTGTATATATAATTTATTAGGTCGCCCTTAAATGAAGTAAGTGACCCGACGCTATCTTGATTCTCTTGCTGTTATTTTGCGTTTTGAATCATGTTTTCATTTGACATTGTTCAATCACCTTAAATGAGTCTCATCTGTAGTTTGTTATATATTTTTGTTGATTTCAAGAATATTCAATTGTCAATCAATAACGTTGTTGGTGTTATTTGGGAAGGTAGCATTCTTACGGTTGATTCTATTTTTTAACTCTTGGGTATGTGTTTTCCCTGTAATATGTATGCATATATAATTCAATGTTCTTCAACCCTGTGTGACTAGTTTTATTATGTCTTTACATTTCAGTTAAGAAAAGCGATACAAGGCCACATTGACGCAGAACACGAAAAGAAGAAATCATCGAAGAAAAATAATGAAAACACACAGTCGGTCAATAACACTGAAACGGACTCAGATGATGAAATATTGAACGATCCCCAGCAGTTGGAAGTAGAACACCCCCAGGAACCAGATCACTATAGACTTGTTAACCGATTTAACGGAAAGTTCAAATATATAACGGAAAGTGACACAGACACTGAGGCAAATTCACAAGTATTGAGTACTCAGGAAATACATTTTTCATTATTTATTTTATGCTTAACGATGGTTTATAGAGAAATATCAGTGAATTAAAACTGATATTTGACTGTGTCATACCGCGAAAAATATCAGTGAAAGTTATCGATAATTGTCATTGTTTTACCGGTTTTATATATATATATATATATTTGGTTTCCACATTGTGACCCCTCTTATTTTACCAAGTGTGACTACCCAGCATTAAATATTTATAAAAATATATGGATTATATACCTATAATTACAATTTTAGGCGCCCAACGGAGAATGATATTGTCCGCAACGGCAAAAATGCCAAAATTTGTAAGCATAAAATAAAAAAATGGTTGAACTCGATGGAATATCGATTTCAAATCACTCGTGTCTGCGCCACTCGTGAAAATATCGTTGTCTATGATCACTCGTAAATTTAAATTGAAATTCCACCAAACCAAACTCATATCTCTATTTACTTACTAAATAGTTCATGTTTTGATTAGAGCTACTGGTTATGGACCGAAAGCAATAACACGTTAATTTATCAAATAATGTTCATATGCAATTTCATTAAATAAAATTGCAACTGAGTCGTGCTAAGTTTGTTCTTCTTTCGATTTAATTTATTTTTTTGAATATAATTAAGTGAGGCAGCATTAAATTACGCAAAAATGTCCGCATGTAGGAAAGCATAAAAAATATATTATATTTTCTTGTGACATTTCCGAGATTATATATACATTAACTTTTGTTAACCTTTCAGATGGTTGAAATTCCATTTTGTACTTGACTGGATTAAAGCCCAATCATTCTGTAAAATTAACACGTAATTGTCAGCAATATGCGACAATGGATCGAGCAACAATCTTGTAAACGAAAGTATATACATTATAAATATAAATATACAATACCCATTAAAACACTTGAACATTTACATACTTAACGGAATTGCGTTTTATCAAAGAATTTGACAAATTCAAGAACATTATAATCAATTATATGGCGTTTTTGTCATAAGTTTTCATATGTTATTGTTCATTGACCAGCACTAAGAACATTAATTAGATTCATGTCTGGAAAAGATTTTTACTAGAAAACAAAACATAACATTTACGCTAATTAACATTCTACAGGATCTATTTCATTTGTATAGAATTTTTGGGTGACCCGTAACACTTATTTGTCCCGTGTGTAATTGGCTGTTACTTTCTTCTCCTCAGATATGATTTTATATATTTTATATTTGATACTTTTTAAGTTTAAACCCATTTATTTTAGTTCGAAAGCCTAAGTCTAATTAAAACGCTCGCGAATCCGTTTCCTGGGACTAAGAACCAGTACTGAGTATCTTTGGGGGAGATCAAAAGAACGCTCTCAAAGTGGGGCTCGAACATGTGGCATGCGGGTCGCTAGGCGGACACCATATCCACTACGCCACTGCGACCTTGATATATTTGATACTCTTTACTCTTAGCCGAATTTAAGAGGTTACCTCTATACATTCCACATATTGTTTGATTTGCAAACACAGCTTTATTTAAACATGATAGTATATTGTATTTAAATACAATATATAGGTACATGTTTGATTCAAAGCGTTAATCTATTAAATACGGTATGTGATTCAAGACCTTAAGCTATTATATAGGGTATGTGATTCAACGCCTTATACTTTTATATAAGCTATGTGAATCAAGATAATACAAGGTAAGTTGCAATTTGAAGTGGTCCCTCTTAAAAACTTTTTATAGCTATGTTGCCCTTATACTTTACAACTTAAAGTATCACATTTTTATATTTGACAATTTCTTGTGTTTAAACTATGCTCCTTGTGAAAAAAATAACTATCGCCTCTGGTATACAAATTTTAATTTGGTTAAAAGGTCTTCATTGAGTGCCATTGAGTCCTCTTTTTGTGTGAATCATATTTTACCTCTTTATTCTTCAGATACATGTTTTAATTTTAAATGTTTCTATGACATTATGTGAGTCTGATATGCTTTTAGGTTTTAGAACAGCATACATATTTTTTATATCTTTAGATGACAAGGCAATTTTTATCATGAAAACTATAAATGGTGAAATGTGTGTCATAAAGACTATATACAAACGTCTATCAGACTTTCCTGCTTACCTCGGTGACATTTTAGTGGCGTTCTTCAGTGACCTTAGCATTGATGTGTCGTCTTTCACTCAAACGGATATAACTTTCTAAGGGAGAAAGAAAACCGCAATAATCGTCGTTGCGTTGATCGAACAAGGAATCTCACAACGATCTCTTACATAATTTAAATGCTTTAAATGATCGAATTGGGAGGGGACACCCATAGTGATCACATGCGTTTATAGAACTGTTGTAAATCTCACAGTGTTTTCATTCGCATTTCTTGAGCAGATGAAAGCAAAAGTTATCAAAGTACATGTATATACTCAATACGTTAATATCGTTCAGTTACGGTAGGAGAGATATGCTAGACCTGATTTATAATAGACGGGCCTTTATCAGAAGCATCATTGATTCGAATCAAGTAACATACATGTACACAAATCGTGTACAGAAAATAAGTCAATGTATATAATACCTTTCAGAGGCTGATTATTTGGCTTACTTGAAGATGGTGATTAAAGCCGCTCTGGGTTGATAATAAAACGTATTTATTTTACGCTTTCCGGTGGTTTATAGAGAAATATCAGTGAAATAAAACTGACATTTCTCTGTTTTAAACAGTGAAAAATAACAGTGAAAATAACGATATTTTTCACTGTTTTACTGTGAAATTACGTCATTTATTTGACGATATGACGTCATAAATCCAGCGCAATTATCCAGTTAAACTCTTTTACAATGTAAATAAACGGCGAAAAAAGCATAAAATAAAAAGAAAATTTGTTGGAATGATGGAATATCGATTTTAATTCACTCGTGATCATAAAAAATACATATTTTCACTCGTGGCTGTGCCACTCGTGAAAATATTATTCTATATGATCACTCGTGAAATAAAATCGATATTTCATCGAATCCAACAAATATCCTCTATGTATCTCTATTCCGCGATGCACACTTATACTACTACCGCGCAGAGATTTGAGTGTAACCAGCATAGTTTGATCAAAACCCTGCTTTCATAACCAATCACGTGATGACAACCTAGGCACGTGGTAAAATAATTTTACCGGTGTAATTTTTACTTTTTTGCACTGAGTTAATTTATTTTCTAGCATGAACCTCCATTATGCACTATTTTTAAAATATATAAAATGATACCACATTTCAAAATATAATACGTTATAACTAAAAAAAAGCTACCAAATCAGGTAGGATTTTTTGTGATGGATGGAAAGTGCAAGAAACGACAAATCTGCGTTGAGATTGCCATCTCATTGCAGAGTTATCGTTCCATGCTCTCACATACACCTCTGCAATGGGATCAGCAGCCATTAGAACAATAATCTTGTTTAAACCGAACAAACTCATTCAAAGTATATTCAATTTAAATATAGGATCGAAAGCATTAAATAATAAAATATGCATTTTAAATTTACAATGCATCGGGCTAAAACCTGTCGATGTGTATGCATCTATTTGGAACTATTATATTGCCAATTTACCCAAATGACATCTTTACGCTCAATTTGCTAATATGTTAACACATGTACAAATTGACTGACTTAAGGTATTGCTTCGACAGCAAACTGAAAGAAAACGGTCAGTTCTGTTGTATTTATCAAACAAATGAGGGGCCCTTATTGTAATTTTTCTAGTTGTATACGAGAAGAGCATTGTTAACTATGTCACAATTGTAAATGCATGATTACAATGTGATCAAATAACAAATGTGATCAGAAACTGTGTATGGTCTAAATATTACGATAGTACTTAGCAGTTGAAGGCTCTTGAACATTATTCATACGGACCAGTTGGTTTGTGTTAAAAGTCAAAATAGTTCAGCATGTACACTAGATAATTATTTTCTAGATGGTGATTGAAAATGGTTCAGATAAGTACAGGGATACATACCGTGGAGGAAAAGTTCAATAGTATAGGGCCAGAAATCATGACAGTTGGAACACTAGCACGGTGATCTACAAACTGAGCTGTTTTACCCATGCATACTGTTTCCTCCCTTTAACATACAGGCCGAAATCTATACACACCTGCTGTTAACCTCTGTGAAAATTTATGTAAACCCAGGACAAAAAGTGCTCCCAGACTAGTGATTTAAATATATGACAGTGAAGACTGCATGTGAAGATTGCCATATTTTAGATGATCAAACATCCTCCTTATCACAAGATGATAGTAGCTCCCATTGGTGCTGTAAGTGGAGCTCAATTGTTTAATGTGTCGGTTCAGGTACTACTTGAAAATACCTCGGGTACTCTTAAGTATATTACAATGTACCCGGGTAAGAAAATATGCTTAAGGCCTCTAGCCGGGGTACTTTTAAGTATATTTTCAAGTCGACAATTACCCATTTTGGTTATCTCAATTGGTCGCTGTCGTCGCAGGTACTACTCAAAAGTACCCAGAGTACTCTTAAGTATACTACAATGTATTATGGGTAGGGAAAATGCGCTTTAAGGCAACCGGCACTTTTAAGCATGTTTTCCCTAACACGGGATCATGGTACTTTGTTGTATATTTAGGAGTACCCAGGGTACTAAAGTGAAGTACCTGAGCCGAAAATGACCAAATAAGCGTAAATGGTTACAGTCATTTCTCAACACTTTAGTTTCAGATTAGCATTACCAAAATTTCACAGATGAGTAGAAACATTTCCGGCAAATGTGAATGTTGCGAATCTTTGACTCCTTTATTGATAGTCTATCTCCTCTACAAAAACAGGAAATTCATCTCTTCAATTAGTTTACTTGTACTAAAAAGATTTGATATTAGCCGATGGATATTTTTAATCAGAACTGTTCACAGGCTGAGTTTCGAAAATTATTTCTTTTTTTTAATTCTTAAAAGATTCCTGTAATTATATTGCTGTTTCAGTATTTTGAAATTTCGATTTGTGTATTCCAACAAAATTGACATTATTCCAAAAACAAAAACATAAGAACAAGTCACTAAAAATGGTTGCATATTTCTGAGGATATTAACAGAGGAAAACAAATCCGTCCTATCTTGTTAGATTTTAATACCAGTATTTAACACAGATGTTTTTGAGGTACCATTTAAATAGGATACAATTGCAAAATAATAAAACACTGAACTTTAACTGTAATGTATTGCAGATTCACTGATGTATGTTATGTAAGAAAGATCCTGTAAAAATGATCTTCTTACTTTTCACACAGTTCCAGCTATTTAAAAACATGTATACGTGTTCATCATAAACTGATGCAGTATACATTTTATGTTACGTTAAAACTTATTTTATTTTTCGTTTGAACCTACTTTATTTACAGCATAGAAGCACATCTAGTTACTCCAAAATTAACACCGTTTTCAAACTGTCGTAATAATTACAAAACTTTATTTAAGTAATATCTTTTAAGTAGAATGCTGAACGCATTAACCCTGCTGTACTTAACCCTTTGCATGCTGGGAAATTTGGCGTCTGCTAAAATGTCGTCTGCTGAATTTCTAAAATTAGCATTTTCACTTTAAATTTTTAAACTGTTTAAATACAAAATTAGAACTATATGGGCTTTCAGTTTGCAATATGTTCTGAGCAAAATAGTGTGAACGTGCCTTTGTTTTGCTGTAAGAAAAGGAGGTATATACTTATAATGAGCATTATAACTACATGTATTATGATTACACTTGACCATGTTCTGATATGGTTTTAATCCGATAAGAATTTAAGAATGCTATCTATTTTTTCTATTCAGAATAGGTAGCCCAGATAAGGCGCTAGCTAAAATGTATAGTTTCAGGTATGTCAATATTAAAGTATTTTCTTATGTTCATTATTGTTTAGGTTTCAAAATTACTTATTTTTTCTTTTTTCGAATAAGTAGTCGAGTATTTGCTAGTATTTAATAGTAACTTTTTATACAGTCTTTAATAGAGAGTTTGTAACAATAGATATGCATAATACATACAACAATGATATATCATGCTTTTAATTTTTTAATGTGTAATTATAAAAAAAAACATTGTTATTCATATTATTTTATATAATCTGATTACACAAAATGTTAATCACTAATAACGAGGTGGTTACTATTTACTTTACACGCGCATATAATTTTGCAAGCCCGCTTTTGCCTGTTTATATGTTATCCAACCAATAATTTTGTGATGCATGTCATGTATAATTATCATTATTATAACTATCACAATTATTATAGGTTTGCTTTAGCGGCTATATTTGTCATTACATTAATATCTTTGCAATGCATTGTATGCCAATGTACATTTTATACATTGCATTATTATCATTATTATAATCATTACAAGTTTGCTTTATCGGTTTTAGATGTGATTTAATCAACATTTTTGAGTTGCATGTTATGCAAATTTACATGATATACCTTGCATTATAGTAGAAAATATTTATTATTATTATTATTCTGTTTCGTATTAGTAGTAGTAGTAGTAGTAGAAGTATTAGTTTTATTAGTATTATTAGTATTATCATAACTAGTAGTAGTCTTTATGTTTTAACTGTCATACATTGATATCCTTATATATTGCAAATTTGTAAACACTGTATGCATAATCATTGTCCACTTGGGATGTTATTGGCCTTCTGGATCCGATATGAAATAAACAACTTATTTTCTATTTTTGTTTTATATGTTGCTTTTTTATTTTTAGATACCTTTCCATGAGTATCACTGTACTACATTTTGGTACAATTTAACGGCTTGGGCTATGGACTTTTGCAGCTTAATTTAAATACATACCTAGCAATCGTATAATTGTTGTTTCCTTTAACTTTAAATGGAGACTTAAAGAGGTTCTTTTCTGATTATTTAAAGAGATAAATGGTGAAATAAATTGTCTTTATGACACACATCTAACCATTTATTCGAAATGGTGATATGTTTGTTTTTAAAACTAATGTTTAGTTAATTCTAGGGGAACATGCATGTTCATATCCAAAAGCATATATTATAAAATACAAATACAAATTTAATAAGTTATACCAATAAAATAAAAAGGATTAAGGTTTTTAATCCCTTTAAAAGAGTTTAATGCACACACACACATATATATATATTGTCTGCAGGACTTAAACTTTTCCCCGATATGTATATTACCGTGTATTTTGAATGTGGAACTAAATGCTATTTAACGTACGGTTCAGATAATTTGAGGGGAATATTATTTTTATATCGTACAGCAAATATTATAAGATACATAAATATGTGTTTATGTGCACTGTAATTATTGTTTGCACTTGACGTTTCTGTTACAATTATTACAATTACAAGTATCAAAATATAAATGAAAATCTTTACAGTGGATTAAGATATATCATAAGTGATCTATTTTTTTAGTAACTGCTTAAGTTTAGGTAAATCTATCTCTAATGGATATTATTTTAAAAAGAAACAACACATATTTAAAGCAAATTATTTAAAAGAGTTAAAGCGTCCAATAATAACATTTCTTATGAGAATATTGGAGAACTTGAAAAAATGAAGTCTGAAAATAAAACATATAGAGCGCTTATTTACAAGCCTGAAAGGTAAGCTCCTTATTTCATTTTACTTAACGAGTTAAAACGCCATCGAGATATTGGTGCAGCCTCAAACAAAAATAAATAAATAACGCAAACGATATAAAACCTAAACAATGAAGATGATCGCAAAATAATTAACCAAAAATAAATGCTTTATTTAAAAACATTTTATTATGACTCCCTTTATAAGCAAACAAAAATGAATAGAGCTGCGAAGATGCTAACGTAAAATGAATACATGTAAATTGTCCACAATTAACTGAATGCATTCGAAGGTGACATAGCTATAGAGGAATACAGTTAAAAAAGTTATCAAATAACAAAATCCCAGGAAGGTCTGAAAATGCAGGTTTGTATTATTGTTCTAAAATAGTATTTTTTTTTGTTCCCAGATTCCTATATGAATATTTTAATTGTTGTTGTTTATCGCTAACACAAATTCAATGTATGATAAACTGTTTTCTAAATGGGGGATAAATCTAGGATTTTTATACAAATTCGGCGATTAATCGAGTACTCAATAATAGATTTACATAATTCAAGAATAAGTTCGTTAAAGAGAGATACATAGGAGAGCAAAAAGGAGAGTTAATATATTATATTTTGCACTTCTTTGAAGAAAATAAGATCCTGGGTTTACTTCTCATAATACCGGTAGACATTGATAAGCAATTCCATGCATTTTCGTTGACTATTGTTACAAAATGCTTGGAAATACATTTCATGACACGTTTCAAAAAATAAAAAATGTGTGTACACTTACCTTAAAACACGTTTCAAGTATACTTTCAAATACTAAAATAAATCATTCAATTGAACATATCAAAAATGGTATCTTTTCACAATTAACAATCAAATTAAAACATATGACGCTCACAAATTGAAATGAGGTACATTTTGGTGTATGTATAAACCACATATTGAATACAACTTGAAGACTAGATAGAATGAAGACACCAACACAAGCCCTTCTTTTTAAGCCATCGTTCTGAACTTTGTGGGATGGGCGCACGTTCACTGGACGGAGACAACAAAAGACGAGAATAATGTATCCCTCATTGAGAATTTTAGTAGCCACGAGGATTACTTCAACATAAACCACACCCTTCTAAGCATAGGTGAGCAAATTTCCCGTTTGAAGTCCCGAAATGTTATTACATGTATGTTCAACGATGCTTATCCGTATGTTTTTATTAACATTCAATGCAGAGAAATAGCTTTTGGTAACATTGGGGGAAGGTCACAATGGAGAAATCAAAGATATCTAAGCAGAGATATCCAAAGATATCTAAGCATAGGCGAGCAAATTTACAACTACACTCATTTACATTAAGGTCAACGTTTTTCGTTAAGTTGCACACTCAATTTCGGGTTTAGTTCAATATACAAATATTTTTGAAATGTATAAAATTCTCCCAGACACACATTGAGTTAAAAAGAATTACCAAACAAGTGCTTCATGTTGAAGCATCGAAAAACATTACAAATCGTAAAGAACTAACCGATATCTGTTGAATAATTAGATAAATCTTGAGGTACTATTGATACTATTATATTATGCATAACACATGTTTTATTCTAAACGTGCATTAATGTCCCATATCCGTCATCTAGGTTGCTGCCCTAATATATTTTAATGGGCCGATACAAAGTTAAGTACCCAAAGCCAGCGGGCACTATTAGGTGTGGGTGCCCGCTTTCCAACGGTCGTAGTGTAACCACGGTATTGAATGCTTGGACAAATATAAACGACTTTTCTTCAAGTCTAATGTTCGTATCAATAACTATGTAGTTGCCAACAAATCGTTCATAAATTCCGCGATAACCATTTTAATGAATTATGGTTGGTGTTAACAAAATAAATCATGACAAAATCTAGGATTTTGAAACGGTGTAATTGATGCGCTCCGTTTAAATTGAATCACCTTAGGACATTTTTATAACAAGTAAACACAGAATTCGTAAATGTTATCTAATGAGACTCTTGACCTTTCATCAATGTAAACATTTGTTAAACTTTAAGAGTGTAAGGTGTAGTATACGAAGCAGCAAAGATCAGTTCGGCCTTTTAGTAAACCAAAAAGTCAAGCCCGCGGCTTCTGCCCGTTTATCGTTTTTGGGACTGCCTTTGAGCACCGCACTGCTGACACATTTGGTGACATAATCAATGACGGTTTATCGGAGAAATGTTCTTTCACCGTTGTTCAATTTGTATCATTATTGTGTTATTTACGTCAAACTTGTTTCTTAAATATATAATTTAAGAAATAGTGTTCAATTGTTAGAAATATACAAGTAGATTTACGCCAATGACGTGGTTAAACAGCAAAATGATATGTTGACAGCTGCGAATTTATTAACTATATGATTGTTAAGTGATTAACAGATTTGGAAACCCATTTCATTAAGCCACTAGCGGCCCAGACGAAATCGTTTTGTCACCGAATTCCCACACATACCCATTTAGCGTTGCGCTGCCGTACAACATTCCGTCCTCGTACGAGTCTCAAATCAGACGGGTGCGCTACATTATGACGTTGAGATACCCTGTGACTATAACATGCGCGCTAAACACATTATCGCCGTGATGGATCCACTGGACCTGAACACCATTCCTAACCTCGAGGTAAATACTGACAGCCTTTATGACCGCACAGCAAGTAAGGTTCCTATAGCCTACGCTTTGGCGTGCAAATAAAACATACACAATTTCATAAACGTTTTTAATGTGTTACAGTTTCGTGGTTTATTTAATTAACGTGTTTATTATGTACACATTTATTTTCCGTTAACATGGCATGACAATTTTAATAGTTTTTTTTTTAAATCTCGCCAATATCACGGTCGAAATCCGCAAAACACTTTTTACAGTGAAGATCTGTACAAGCAATGCCCTTCGAGTATAGTGTCACTTAAGTTAAGACTTCAACTATTTGATAAGAAATTCTGACAATGCTATGTTGAATAATAATTTGTTGTGTGTCAAGAGTAATATACGGAATACTTATCCGCTTACAGTCACGAGCAGAAAAGACGGACCAGAAGGTGTTGTGCTGTTTGTGCTGCGCATCGGATCCTTTTTCCGCTTATGTCCGTCTTGAGAGACAGGGCTACGTTCCCGGCGAAGACATTCCGTTTTGGGCGGAAATCAACAACCACAGTAACAAGACAATGAGTTGCAGCGAAGCCAGGCTTCTTATGGTACTCAAACGATTTGAGCATGTGTATCTGTAGTATCGGCCTTCTTAATGAAAACATCGAAGTGAACATATTTAAAACCACATATGTTTATACGTCAATCTATAATTTAATGTGCACTCTTGGAAATTACAACAAAAACTGCATATAAATAGGAAATGTTTCGCCAAACTACTGGCTAGACCAAGCCCCATGCCGTCATCAGTATCATGTACACCGTTCCTCATAATATCGGCCCTTCTGATTGGTTGCTACGGTTTGTTTCTACGTGCATGTTCTTATTCTATAAAGTTTCTTAATGGAAAATCGAAACTCTTGTCCATGTTTTTCTTACATTTTCACAATTTCACAAATAAGCGGCTTATAAAACATTTGATAAACCTACTAATCAACCAAAAACTAAATAACACGATCATGTGTAATTGTAACATCGGCCGGCAATAAACATGACCTACTTTCAAATGAAAACCAGAAATCATCAGAAAGATCGTCGTAATATAAAACAAGAGATTTGAGCAGATAGTTGTTAGCTGGTCATTGGTATAAATCTTTTTCAACTTGACACACATGCCCCCGAGTCTAGGGCGGTTATTGTGAAGTTTCTTTATGTCTATTTACTTTCCAAATGCCACGAGAACATCTCTTGGACTATTGTTCCTTGTTCTTTCAAGACAGTGGCTTCTATCGATGTCGCCGACATTTACTGTTGGTTTTAAGGCCTCGCAAACTCCAACTAACAAGGCGTTGGTGTTTTAACTATCGGATTCTGGTATGCAGGAAATCCGCAAACAGTTTCGTTTGCTGTACTGCTCAGCTTCGTCTGAGCGAAGTTAAACGTCTAGATTTCATTTTGTAAGGATTTGGTTAGTCGCTGTAAGGATGTGGTTTTCATGTTCAAGTTTGCAAACTTTTGATTGCAGTCAAGAAATCACTTAAACGACAATTGTTTACATTGATGTCTGAAGCATTACCTCGAGAATGATTTGCTTAGCGCCTTTTAGCGCAGCGGCGATTTCATCAATAGCGCCCTGGTCCAGATATATATTCGATGCTGTTGGTATGTTCCGAGTATTCCTGTGTTCCAGGGTTTTGAGGGAAGGTTGAATTTATGATTGTTGTATTCCAGTTAAAATTCTGGTGACGATGATTCCCTCTTTAAGTGTTTTGAATCTGTGTAGATATATTGAACATAATAGTCAGATTCGAGCATGACTACTTTGAATTATATTCATTACCGAAGACAATCGATTTCTTTCGGGATGCACCTCTATTTTCTCTGATAACTCATGATGTAATCTGCAAATTAATTTACTGCATATACTATCTTCGAAATAAAACAGTTTATGCTTCGTTTTCAGGATGTTTCGTACCATGCAGGGGCTAGAGCTTACGATGATTCAATCGTTCTCGCCCAAATCAAGCATGGCGAGATTGAAGGTGGCGGCACAGACGCCTAGTCAACAAGAAACTTCATATCCCTGTGATCCCCCCTTCGTTCCTTAAGAACTGTAGGATCATTGATATCCGTTACTATGTTGTGGTATGTGGCATTTTCGAAAAAGTATATCCACTGATGTTTAAGGTACCTTTAAGTGAACGACTTCGGATACGATATCATAGCATAGCCCGTTTTAAAATGTTGGCATATGCTAATATATTTTGTTGGAGGGCTTTTAATAATGTTGATATCTGCTACTGATCCATGATAAAGCCTGATTGAAGAGACATACTTCCTTTATATGTCATGTTGTGACCCGTTTTAAGAGTCTTATATATACTACTTTTTTCGTGACCCGTATGCCATACTTAGACGGGTATGTTACTTCGTATTACACTTATATCTGTTACTAGTTCGTCGTAACGGTATGTCCAATTTTCCAAGACTCATATCCGCTACAGAATCTATGTTATTTAAGGTCCATTTTAAGATACTTATATCCGCTTCTATGTCAAGTATAACCCATTTAAAGAGACCGATATCTGTAACTCTCTAAGGTATTACTCATTTTAAAATACTGATATATGTTCCTATGTCATAGCATGGCTCGTTTTAAGAGACTGATATCCGATATTATGCCATGTATGATCCGTTTTAAGAGACTGATATCCGATATTATGCCATGTATGATCCGTTTTAAGAGACTGATATCCGCTTCTATGAAATTTTTGATCCGTTTTAAGAGACTGATATCCGTTACTATGAAATATAAGATCCGTTTAAAGAGACTGATATCCGATATTATACCATTTATGGTCCGTTTTAAGAGACTGATATCCGAGATTATGTCATGTATGATCCGTTTAAGGAGACTGGTATCCGATACTTTGTCATTATATGGCTAGTGTTTAGAGACTTTATCCGTTTCTATGCCATGGTAAACCCCCATTTTTTGAGACGAGTAAAAATCAAATATTATATATGTACCAATTTTACGACACTGATATCGACTTCAATGTCATTGTATGTGTCGCCTTAAAGGAATGTATCATTGATTTCGGCATGTACTGGATTTTGTGATTAAATGCTTTAAATTGATTATTGAAAACATTGGGACTAAATATCTCACGTAAAAAAGAATACAATTTAAAAAATGAAAGAAGTAATCCTCAACTTGGCTCGAACCATTGCTCCTTGGAGTAAAAGTCTAGCACTTAAACCACCCGGCCATCCAAGCTTATATATTATGCATTTTATTATATATTTTATATAAGTAATTCTCGTTATGTCACAAACATATATAGCAACCAAACACTCCAAATTATTCAATCGTTTCGCGTTTGTAAAGCTTTATAATTTCCAGGTGTTTAAATTGTCAAAAGACGCATTTAAAGGATATATAGTAGAGCATGGTAAATCTTTCGTATTACTTTTGCTTACAAATACCATAGCTTTAACACAAATTTGCAAATTTGAAACATGTTTTGTATGTTCTGTCAATTCACCAAAACGCTAAAGGTCCCTTTAAGACACTGACATCCGTAACAAACACATTGTATCTTCCGTTTTTTAGAGAATGATATCAGCTTATGTCATATATTGCTCTCCTTCAAAACCTCGACGGTGTTATAATACTGTCCGTTTTTATTGATATTAGCTTCTATGGCATGCATGGTTCGTTTGACAGACATCCGTTATTATGGAAAGGTATGGTCTGTTTTAACAGACTTTTTGTCGCTTCTCTGTACTGAGTGTTGGCCAGCTGTAAGAGACTGATATCCGACTCATTTTAGAGACTGATATCGACAGCTATATAATGTGTTTTGTCGCTTGAAGATGACGGAACGGGCTACTTTGTCTTCCAAATATTTGCACGATAGTTTTTAATACTTTTTCGACATATGTCAAACTGCTTTGAAGCGGAGCACATCTATGCTTACAGATTCTCGCACGATACATTCATGACGGTTATTTGTAGTTGTTTTTTCTAAGGGATACATTATACACGGTCGTAAATCACGATCGCCACCTCTTTCTTGAGATGCATTGATAAATTAGCCAATTGATGAATGTTTTAGGATGAATTAATCTTCGCTGAGTCGCACTACATAGTCCGATTTTTTAAATAATGCGATACATGCTTGAAAAATATAAAAACAAAACATAAACAACGTTTTTAACCTATAAAATAATCCATTAAATTTCTAAACATCCGGACCTAAGTGCCACATCGGAAGTTGCATTGGCTCATTTATTAGTGCATCTCGAAAAAGAGGTTGCGCCCGTGGTTAACGGCCGTGTTGTAAATCGACCTCACGCCAATTCGCACAATGTGAGAAAGCTATCGTCTTTATATTTTGTTTAAGCGCGGAATGTCTTGATATATTTAACGGTCTACCGTTTAACTTAGTCAATACATATTTGACAATAATGCGTCATCAAATATATATTAGTTTTAGTGTAAGCGTCATGCTAATGTAATTTGCAGTAACTGTATTTTCACAGATAACAGTAGAAATACCCGGTCCCCACTTCAATCTTCATGTTCCAATTGAAGTTGTGATTGGCTCCATTCCTCTCCGATCCGTCGCCCAGCAGCATGGACTCGCACTTCCGGATCGCCAGGCTCCTACTGCCCCATTAGCAAACCTGCCGCCACCGCCCCCACCCTACTTAGGAGCTCCCGTGGGACTCTACAACTTTACTGCGCATCCTCCACCACTGCGTCAGTAATTCTTATTAGGATAAAGAAGTTATGAAATTCTTTACCAAGTGTGATGCAATTTATGCATATGTAGCCCCCAGATTAATAAATAGCAACATACATGTTGCCGTTTCGGACAATTATTTTGTCAAAGTAACTTTATATTAAATGGCTGTTAAGTTGATAAAAAGAGAAAATCTTTGCTTACTTTTTCACGCCGGGTATGCAGATACTTTGCTAACGGATGGCACTTCGATAACAGAGAACAACCAAAGCCCAGCGCGAGAGGAGAGTCCTTCATTTTTTGCATTTATGTTCTGTTCATTTAATTTCGGATACAGAACATTGTTTGGTCAATTAATGGTATAGAATTTCGTATTGTGTAGAAATAAATTAGCGGAAAAACGATGGATGGTGTAAAAAAACGATAAAATTCCATCGATAACCAGCATGCATTGGATGATCAGCACATATTTTCAACAACATACAAATACTTAGATATAAATCAAGAACGTGCTTACTTTTCGAAATAAAAGATCAATATGTCTATTAATGTTACAACAAATAACATTGTAGTTTACATATTTGAGAAAGAGTTTAAATAGTCGGATGCCAAATTTTCATAGACACTTCTTTAATCGATCATCTCAATTACAATGGCACTTCTATCCCCTATTACTCGGTACTTTTTTACCAGATATAACACACTTTTTTCGTGAATCAGAAATGTAAATTTCGCCACGGAATGCTTTAGTGGCTATGCATGAGTATCGTCTTGATGATGCGATTCTTAGGAGCAACAAGTATATAGGATTTTATGAAGGACAAATGTGCATTGCCTCTTAAAGACCCCTTCGCTCCCGTTATTTAGAGTCCTGCTTTAAGTAAAACTAGAAATAGCGCGGCAGAGGCCGACGCGTATCCCCACGCCGCATGTTTGACCCAGGGGCGCCCAAGGGTTCTTAATGGGGCCATGCATAGTTGAGATTGACCGTATTGTCATGAGAGAAGTTCAGTGTCAATTAGAAGTGAATCGGTGTAAAAATGACGAAGTTATAGTAAAAGGCAATTTTGGGTGTGTGTTGCCTATGTGGGCGGGGCGCCCTAGGGTTTGTTATGGGGCCATGCAAAGTTNAGAGGTTCAGTATCAATTTGAAGTAAATCGGTGTAGAAATGAAGAAGGTAATGTAAAATAACCTAAAAAAATGAGTGAAAATCTCTGATCCGGCCTCACCCCGACCCCCATAACTTTTGACCCAGGGGTCAGATCAAAATTCCTAAAAGTGCAGGGTCCCACATATGCTCATAGCTACCATGTATGTAAGTTTTAAGGTTCTAGTGCAATAGTGTAGGAGGAGATAGTGGCCAGGACGGACGCTTTTTTTAAAAAGCTTGGGGATAATAAGTTAACACGAACGGGTTGATCCACATTATCCATTGCATTTTCCTCTCTCTGAATCACAAGTGACCACAACAAAAACAAGTTCGTTATGTAGACAATCATTTCCGATCGTCACTTGAAATATATTTGTTAAAAAACGTTTTAATCTTATATTGCAATTACAATTTTAATAGTAATGTGTTTTTGAAAACGATTAACGCCATCGGTCATATTTCGCGTGTGTTTATAATAAAGTTATGCATAAATTCCCAAATTTGTCACGCTTGACTATGCACAAATTGATCCGTAATTAAACATGCTTGGTAAGAATAGGTTTAAAAAAACATAAATGCATTTCAGGTAGAAGATAAAACTCTGTTATCACAGTGCCCAATGTGTTGATGCGGCGTCTCATCAGGGTCTGCGCTGTTTGCTTAAAGGAATTTCTGTAAGAAATATTCAATCCAATTTAGAAGGATGGGAGAGTCCACTGGGCATAAATTGGTTAAAAACAAAACTTAGGAACTTACCTCTGGCGCGTAGCTTTTGTTTTTCTCTGTTATCAAAGTTCCATCGGTTATCGAAGTATCGGCATTACCAGCGTGTCTATAAACATTAACCACTTTTCCAGTGTTATTACTTTAATTGGTCCATAATTATATACAACACTTTGTAGCACTGAAGCTCAAACTACATGAGCGCTTTTGTCATTCACTCGTCCATAATTTTATAAAAGCTAGTTATTTGTTTTCCAATTTTAAGCAAAAACGACACTTTTCCCGGAGCATTAAAGCCTTTAATTGCTCCGTCATTATAGAAAAGTATGTAAATTGTGTTGCCCTGTTTTAGCGCAAACAAATTTCGTCCAGAGCGCTCTTGTTGTTTAGTTGCTGTAAATTCAAACGAGTATTATATATCTTGCCTTATTTTAGCGCAAACGACTTTCGCCCCGAGCTTTCTCGGAGCTCACAGCACCAAGGAGGCAGGGGACAAGGACTACACCTATGGAAACACGAAGTTCGCACCCTTGTACACGTACTATAACTGGAGCAATCCTAGTCCTTACACTTGAGATCAATGGATAATTTGCTCGTTTGTGTACTAAATTGAATAGCCATGTACATTTTGTAGTTAATTAGTAAAGATATATGGATTTATTATTCAAATCCATAGACTGTTTTTGTATGCGCTTATGAAGCAATGGCCAAAGTTTAAGCTACATACATTAGTAACAATCCACTATTTTATTCGCCAATAGAAGAATTAACCCATTTGTGCCTAGCGTCTAGAAAAAAGGCCTTTGCAAACAGCGTAGACCCAGATGTGACGCCGCATGATGCGTCGTGTCATCAGGGTCTGCGCTGTTTGCTTAAAGATATTTCTGTAAGTAATATTCTAAATAAAGAAATTAATATTCTAGACATCCCTAATTTTGGAAATAAATTGATCCAATTTAGAAGGATGGGAGAGTCCACTAGGCATACATGGCTTAAGGCTTGCTTATGGTAACGGTAGCTGTGTATAATCACCGCGTTTTGATCTGTTTGTATGTATTATATATGTAGCAGTTTTATTTCTTTACTTGCCTTTAAAGATTACGTATGCACTGTTTTGCCCTGTTCAATATGCTGTACAACATTTTAAATTTGTAGTAAGCTAACGTATTTGCGGACATTCAAATATGAAAAGAGTCGGACGCCACATTTTCATGGGAATTCTTTATCTGATCATCTCAATGACAATGGCACTTATGTTCCCGATTACCCGACACTTTTTGACGGATATAACACGCTCTATTGAAGTAAACCGAAAACGGGAATTTAGCTGTGAAATATGGTTATAGTAGGAAGGCAATACATAAAAATTTATGTACTGACGTAAAGAAAAACGGCACAACGAACATTTTGCCATATTTTTCTTATTTATCAGGAGTATAATTTCGATTTTAGTTTTCATGACATATTCAATTATTCCACGACATCTTGTGGATTAAAATTACAGCTGCAATAGGATACAAAAAAAATCAACCGGTTGACCTTTTGTCGTTACCGGTTAATAACCGGTTAATCGAAAAACCTTGTTGCACGAACTATCAACCTATGTAAGATTTTTTTTATATTCAATATAAAGCATGCAATGTAAATATGTGCATGAGAAAGAATAAAAGTGTTATAATACAGCAGTAATAATGTCAAACACATATTATACATCATATGCTAGTATAATTATTTTTTTTGCTTTGGTCGCCTGTGGTGTATGTTGTTATTTTTAAATGTAAACAAAAACACAAAACTATAGAAGAGTTGCATTAGAGTGGAGTAGAAGCCAACTGGACTGGATTATTAAAGTTTATGTTTTTCCATTTTTGTTGAAAAAAATATGAAATGTATTGTTGTTGAGGGCTATTTCTTTTTCAATTTGGTTCTTAAGTTTTGAATAATTTATAAAACAGTTCATAGAAGGTCTTTGTTTTTTATGTTTCATGCTGAATATGAACAATTTCATTAATATAATAATGTAGTTCACAGTGTTATAAATTTCTGGTATTTTAAAAGTAATTATGTAAGAGAGACAGTTTTACTTTTAATTGTTGTTTCTCTCGAAATGTTGTCAATTGGTTCCATAGAGTTTGAATATGTTTGCACTCCCAGAAAAGGTGTTCTATTGTTTCAATGTGTTCGCTGCATATATCACATAAGTTTGTGTTGGATAGGTTGCACTTAAAAAGATATTTATTTGTAGCTATTATTCTATGGACATATTTGTATTGAACATTTCTCAGTGTGCTATCTATATTTGTTTTATATTGCATGATACATATTTGTTTCCAATTAAATTCTTGTTCTCGAAGAAGGCTTTATCATTTATTTTGAATCTTGGAGTTTTCTACAGGGTGTTTAATGTGTAGTTTGTAAAATATTTTGATTGTTTTGTTTTGTTTTGCAAGTATGTTTTCTACGAATGATGTTTGAGTACATGGTTTGTTATTTGTATTAATGGTAGATTTAATATGTATGGGTATGCTTTTAATTAATGTGTAATACATTAGGAATTTGCTTGAAGGTATTCCGTATATGTAACATATATTATCAAAAGAATAGAAGTCCTTTATTCTGTAATCGTACAATTGGTCGACATATTTAATGTTTCGTTCAAACCAATGTTTATAGAAAAATGTCTTATTGTTTGAAGTAATGTCTTTATTGTTCCATAATTTTTTTAGAACTGTTTCATTTTCATTATTTGTAAATGTAATTCCTAACGTGGTGGCTTCATCTGATGTCCAAATGAATTTCATTTCTTTTTTATGATGGACATTACTTTGTTTTAATTTACCTACTCGTAGCACAGTGCATTTTGTTTTTGTTTAGTTTAAGGCCCGATGTCATTTCGAAAAGGGTTAGCGACTCTATAAGATTATGGAATGAGTCACCATTGTCATTTAAGATATAAGTTGCATCGTCAGCAAAAAGGGACTGTTTAATTTCGTCGTCAGGCTCTTACGATATACCATTTATATGTTCATTGGATTGGATGTGATGTGATAGATATTCGATGCATATGATAAATAGCGATGATGAGAGTGGACATCCTTGTCGAACCCCTCGTTCGATGTTAAAACTGTTTGAGAAGAAGCCATTGTTAATGATTATACTGTTAATATCGGTATAGAATAGTTTTACCCATTGAATGAGACTTTTACCAAGGTTCATATTTTCTAAGCAAGAGAACATAAATGAGTGATCAAGTGAATCGAATGCCTTTTCCTGGTACATTGATTTTTGTGACGTCATACGACCAACTTTCCCAGTTGTAATCTACATGCATAGGTCATTGGGTTTATAATTTTATTTTTATTTTCTCTGTGACAGGCGTTTCTTGTTTGATTTATTTTTTCAGCAGTACATAAACAACTAAGCAATGTAATATGGAACTTTTACACCCATTATTGCTGCTTCTTCCTGTATTTGTGCGATGATGATCTGAAATATTAAATTCATGATGCTATATTTTTAAATCTTCTTCTATAAAGAAGGAATGTAGTTGACACTTGTTCATAGTTTCATTCCATCATTTCTCAAAAGGTTGTAACTCTGTTGCTCTGGTATCTTCAATACCATTGAGTAATTAAATGGTAATTAAATTGAATGCGTTTTAATTCCCTTTTATTATTGTTTAATTTGAGTTACAATGCTTTGAGGTTAAATTTTATTAACATTTAAATGTATTATGAATATTGCTGGGCCAAGTGTGAGGTTGAGCGCTCCAAAACCGGTTTAAACCCCCAATGCTTTGCATTGACCGTTCCAAGGCGGTGACCCCAGCTTTATTCTTATTTGTGTTTATGTTGTTTTGTATTGTGCTGTATTGTATTGTTTTGTACTGTTTGGACAATCGGACACTTGCCTTAAATAAAGGACCTACTAATTGTTTTTAATAATAATTCAATACTACTCCAGCAGCTGGAGTTTCACTTCTTTATATTTTCAAAGTCTGCAAAGAATATTAGACCAGAATTATTTGAATTGTTGAAATAGTTAATGCATTATTGTATAAGACGAACGTTTTTACCAATGTAACGTCCTTTTATGAAACCAGATTGTGATTTTAAAATGATGGTAATTTTTTTTAATTCTGTTTGCTATACTTTTAGTTGCTATTTTATAATAATTGTTCAGTAAGCTTATCGGGCGCCAGTTTGACAAGGCTTCTAAGTTTTTTTACGGGTTTTGGAATTAGTGATATTATACTTTGATTTTGAAGCGCAGTTAAACGTCCATTGTAAAAAGAATAATTTCGTGAATTAGTTAAATGGGTTTTAATATCATTCCAAAATATTTTATAAAAACTCGATAGTGATGCCATCAGATCCTGGGCTTTTGTTGTTTTGCATTTCTTTAAGAGCTAATCCACATTCATATTCAGTCAGTTATCCGTTACATAATTGTTTTTCCTCTTCGTTTAAAGCATGATGTGTATTTTTAAAAAGGGTGTTATTTTCGATATTCTTTCGTTTGTATAAGTTTTCGAAAAATAGGCGTTGTTCTTCTAGTATTTGATTTCTGTTCGTTATGTCTTTGCCATCGACTACTAGTTTGTGTATAGTTTTTTGTTCGCTTCTACGTTTTTCAATGTTTGCAAAGTATTTTGTATTTTTTTCATTATGTTCAACATGTTGTGCTCGCGCTCGAAGTATTATGCCATTGAGGTGTGTATGATAGATTCCTTCTAATATTTGTTTTTTGAAGCAATTTTATTTTCAATGGCGGTGGTATCATTTGTGTTTGTTTCATGCAACTGTTTTTCATTTTTTTCAATGTCTTTTACGGTTTCAATTTCAAGTTTGTGTGTTTTTTGTTTGTTTAAATGATGTGTATCTTATTGTTTTGTACGTATATTACCTTAAACTATTTCCCATAAGGTAGTTGGATTTGCATCTTTGTTATGTTGAACTGTATTAATTATTTCTTGTTTTATTTGTGTTTGATATTTATATCTTATATGATGCTATTATTAAGTGTAAAGTATCCTGGGCCTCTTTCAGGTTGTATTTTATGTAGTTTAAGTTTAACTAGCGAGTGGTCAGTCATGAAACCTGGTTTTATGTTGCATGTGTCAATAATATTGCAGAATGACTCAGATATTAAAAAAAAGTCTAATCTGCAAAATATTGTTGGTTTTGTGTTTGAGTGCCAGGTAAATTTTCTCTCATTTGGGTTAACTGTACGCCAGATGTCTATCAAATTGTAGTTTTCAATTAAATTATTCAAAATGTTTCTATTGTTTGAGTGATTAAGTTTCCATTTCTTTTATCTAATAATGGGTTAAGAACAATATTGAAATCACCTCCGATTATAATGTTTTTTATCTTGGTTACTTATTATATAGGATTGTAGTGTTTCGTAAAATTTGGATTCATCTATGTTAGGGCCGTAAACGTTTATTAATGTTAATTGTGTTTCGTGTATTTTTATATCTATACTTGCTTGTCTGCCAATTATTATTTCGTTAAAGTTATCCACTGTTATCCCTGTATTATTTTTTATCAAAAAAGCGATTCATTGTTTATTTGTGTGTTGTCCACTAAGATAAATATCTCCGTCCCATTCGTTTTCAAGGTGTGTGCTAAAGTAAGTGTTAGGTGACTTTACTGTAAAAGACATATATTATACTTTTTCACCTATGTGAGAAATTTATTCATACATTAAAGATCCCTAAAAAATGTTTAACTATCTTTTTTAAATAATTTAACCCATTATATATTTTGCTGAAACAATATCGGTGAGATTTCTGAGCGGTGTCTTAATCTTTTTGAAACTGTCCTACCATCCCAACTATTGCCAGACATATTCACAACAAACATTTAAAATACTTATTTAACAATAGCATGATAAGTAAAACTAAATATAAACAAAAGAGAATACGCAATTCAATTGGCTTGGGTATTACAACAGTAGTTTAATATTACTATTTTAACATGGTGTTGAAAGATGGTATTCACTATTGATACAGTTTCTCTAAGTTCCTTTTCAAATGTGTGTACCAATGTAGTACACATCATTTATGCTTATCTGTCACATAATTGCGGTTTCTGTTTTGTTTTTAATTTCAATAGTGTTAATGTTGTTCCTGTATATGTTTTTTTCAAAACAATTAACATGTGTGTTGTTCGGTCTATGTTCATCATGACCTGTATGATAAACCGATCATTTATTGTGATATGAAGTATCACGCATCAAAACATCAATCAACTCCTTATATGCTCTATCTATAATATAAAGAATACACACATTAAATATGCATTCATGAAGAGTTAAGCAAATTAAAGACCTTGATATGTTGCTCTTTAATCTTTTTTTCTATTTCAGACAAAAAATGATGAACATAAATTATATGTAGACCTGTGTTTCGTAAGAAAACATCGATTTTCGCTCATGTGCGTGAATATAGGCTTTATAAATAATGGAATGAATTATACTGCATATTACAGCAGCCTCTTTAAGTACACAGATATTTGCTATGTACATTGGGACTATAGAATCATCCTTAAAGTTGCTAGTTCATCATTCAAGTTAAACTTGTACTGCTCTGGGGAAGCATACTTGTACATATGGAAACAAAAATCAGCGAAGTAAGCTCTATATAAAAAAGGGGAATGCGTAAACGGGAGCTTACCGGGTTTTAATGAGGTTAGTTGGAACTAACTTCGGATATTTTCACCCGGTAAGCCCTTTAGGCTCTACCGTGTTTGCGCTTCTCTCGTTTTTGTTTGTTTCAAGATCGTAGACGTCGGGATAAAAAAAGTTTTTTTGAAGGAATACCGCCCACAAATCTGTTACCTACTTACGTGACGTTCGTGAAATCAGATGTAAAAATAAAAATATAATTTACTTTTATAACACACTTTATTGACGCACGTTTACAGAAAAATATAACTAAAATCCCGACGTCTTTTCATCTTTGATAACTAATTCATTGTCGAAAGAATTGGTTAAAACCCTCTTTTTGGCATTGACTTCCTTTTAAGCACATTTTGGGACCTGACTTCCCAATGACAAACAGCTCGTTCCTATGTTTTCGAGCTTGACACGAAATACCTACCCATCGTTAATATAGTTTATATGTGTACGCATCCCCCCGTTTACAAACATAACTTAATTCATTGAAAATTTGTTTATACATGATGTGTACTTACGAACAAACCTCATTAAAGTAGCTAGTTCATAATTCAAGCCGTACTTGTGCGTCGTGGGAAAGCATCCGTGTACATATGGGATCTTGTTTTCCAGAGAATTAAGCGTTACATTAAAAAGTATGACCGAATTAATTGTACGCTTGATTAATTAGATTAATACATAATGAAAGTGTTGTTATTAAAATTCTTTTGGCGTTTAGTTCACGTTTATGACACGTGGTACGGATTAATGTTTCTGTATATGTTTATTCGTTTATATGCGACTTTCTCCCCAAGTTTGGACCTTTAAACAGACATTCGCAATATTAAGTTGTATTAAATTGTTTGCATTTTTCCTAGAGAATAAAGTCTTGTTTCATATGAATGTGTATTTTGAAATGTCATACCAGACTATTATTCATATTGACTTGCATATTCAAGCCAAGCGATTTGGTTCTTTTCTGACCTTTTGTGATATGAAACTATTTATTCAATTCGTAACGGGACGCACTTCTATCACATCTCCAAGCATGCTTAAACGATTGTCTTTAGAAAATGTTTGCTTATTTATTTGCAAAAGCTTCATTAAAAACACCGTGATGTATCGCCTACAATTAATAAAAAATATGTTGCTGTCCGTAAGGACCAGATGCGAAACAAGCGAGCGGCTTTTCAATGTCATTTTTATTTAGAATTTTAGTAGTGAATCTACATTATTGGGAAAATGAAAATTCAGTTATAACTTCTTATTTGTCTTAGGATATTTAATTAAAATGCGCAAATGATGTTAATATCGCATGACAGATCTTGTCTCGGAGATTCTACTAATTGATTGATAAAACAACTCCTATTCAAAACTTGTGCACTCTAAGTATGCATACTTGTACATAAGGAGTTATTTTATCGACATCAGCTTATATAATATAAGCACCAACTGTATTGCACATCTGATGTATTAGATGATTTCATAATCGTATCATGTGTGTTTTTACAAAAAGTATAACGTTTGGTTCAGGTTTTGATGTACAGTATACGACTGCATTATCATTTTTATGTTTGTTCGTAAATATCAAAATTTATGTGCAATGTTGGACTTTGTTTACATATCCGCATGTTGTAGTTATAATATTCAAGCGTTTAAACATTAAAAAAAAACTTACATCTTCAGGTAGTGTGTTATGTCAGTTTATGTTGACTTTCCTAATCAACCCAATCAATTGTGTTATGTTCTCGTTTTGTTGATGCAAGGATTTCTTTGTTTTTGCCGCGCGCATCGCTTATGTAGCTAGTTTTATTATCGGATTACGCAAACGCGTTTTCTCGCCATTACTTTCAGGCATGTCCCATCGAACGTGATTATTTAAATGCTAAATCATTCTATGAAGTTGTATCTGTGTTATCTGCTCTAAAACCGAGATTTCACAAAATCCAACACATTTTCTTTTTATGTTATGCTAACAATTGATTATATATGTAATTTTGCCATTCCGGACAATACAAATCCCCGTTGGGCGCCCTAAAATGTTATTACATGTATGTTAAAAGTAAGCTTATACGTATGATTTTATTAACATTCAATGCAGAGTAATCGCCCTTGGTACCATTGGGGATCACAAAAGGGAAACCACAGATATCTAAAAATAGTTTTGGTAAAACAATCAAAATTATCGATAATTTTCACTGCTATTTTTCACTGTTTGAAACAGTGAAATACCAGTTTTTACTCACTGATATTTCCCTATATACCATCGGAAAATATCAAACGAATGACATTATGCACTTCTTTGTAGAAAATGAGATCCTGTGTATACTTCGCATTATAGACTTCGAAAAGTCATTCCATGCATTTTAGTGGTCTATTTTTACAAAATGCTCTTTTCTTCTTTAGGTTCAGTCCAGTGCTTTGACTTGTATTGAGATCTTAAAAGAATAAAGAATGTATAACAATATAATATGATGAAATTGAACATGTATTGCCCCAGTTTGCGGACGGTGCTACTATTTTGTTAGATCGCACTGGACAATCTTTTAATGAAACGCTGTTTAAGATGATTATGCAAATTGTAAATTGTAATAAAAAATGTTCATGATATAGCTAACAGCAAATATAGATCTGATATCATAGAAACAAGATTGAAATTAAGAAGGATAAAACACGGCTTTTGAATGCTTTTATAAATGGCATCGGTGACCTTTCAAGCATACTTAAAATATTGTTCATGCTGAATTGACTTTACTCATTGTATAACAGTGTCAAATAACGCTTTAAACCACTTTGAATTTAAATCTATAAATACATGTATTTTGAAAGTTGAGACAATCAAGGTGTTTTTAATGCAAGATCTGCAGGTATACACAAAGAGTATTATCATCGATCGATCGACTTCGGTTTAAAGATTTGGGACTATTTGTAAAACGTGAAATAGTCGGGTGGTTTATACGTCTCGGTTGGTTATTTGCAGAAGCTATTTCAAAATGAGATAACTTGATTTGGCGCAAATAGCAATCCACGGTTATTTGTGTTAATGAAAAACTCACATTGGGTGTCATCTAATAAATTGATGGGCACTAGTGAAACGGACATTGAGAAGTAGAAAATGCCGAAACCAAGCCTTCAAATTCTGATAGACAACGAGAAGACGGCTTATTTTCCGGGTGACACGATTACCGGACGTGTACAGTTCGTCGTAGATGTAGCCCTTACAGTAAAATGTAAGTTACCATATTTTGTTTAATACGCTTGTAAAAATGTTAGGACACGAGTATAATTATAGTGGTATATCAGAGATCGGGATATTTTTTTCTCAGATGGGATTACTGCCCCATTTATGAAAAAAACAATGGGCACTTACAAAGTTTGATGGGCCCTTAGCAAAAATGAATGGGCAATTCTCAAGATTTAATTTGGGTAAAAAATACATACAATAGGAAAATCAGCGTCAGTAAAATTGCGACCCCATCAAATTTATTTCCGAGTCTGTCAGACTGTGATGCAACTATATTGTTTAATATATTAATTATAATAAACAAACCCGATATTATAGTAGATTAAAATAGAAATACCTTGTAATCTGATAATTAGTATAAATAATCCAATAAAACACTGCCATCATTTACAATATATGTGTCTAGGAATGTAGTAAACACGGGCGTCCGCCATAGATAGGAACTGTACAGAAAGTTTGTAAATCGGAACTAATCGGTATATCTCGGAAAATCATTGATAAATGTATTCGTCGTTTCAATCCATTGGGCCGAGTAATTTCGGCAAATCGGAACCCAACTTGCGTAAAACACTTGCTCAATTAACCGTTAAACTCCACCTCCATTCTCTGCAAAAGATTCGAAGGCGGAGCTATGCATTGAGGAACAAATACACGCTTTGTTCGGCATATTGATTGCTAGACAAAGAAAGCCAATTTTGTCGACGAAAAATTTGTCGCTTTATTGCTTCAGACAGGAAGCGGCTTTCCTTTGATGACGTCAAACTGTAAATTCACACAAGAGTGCAAATTTTCGGAAGGCTTTAACCGACTCGTTGTTTACAATTCCAGTAAAAAAAATTGCTAAAATTAATGTTCGGATTAATTTATAAAAAAAAGCAAAAGCGAAGTTGACAAATATGATTTAATTCATTCGCGTCAGTTCAAATAAGACGTTTTGCGTTGTAAACCAACGAGTTCTCATGACAACAAGTCAACAACTTTAACAAGCATTACCGCGAAGACGCGGGGATCGATCTACCTCGTTTTCTTCATGAACGATCTCGCAAGTCGAGTAAGAGCTAACAAATAATTTGTGTAAGAGTAGTTTATCTTATATAAGATTTATGCAACGTGGATCGCATTGCGTAATGGTGCGCATCGAATTACAGAAATGATGCGCAGTTTTACGTTTTAATGGGAAAAGAACGCACTGCGCACCATTATCCCAGTCTCTGGTATATAATAACATGTCGTAACACCTTGTGGATATTTTATTATTTGTATTTACAATAATGAAGTATCAACGCTTATAAACATGTGTTGGGCGCAACTTTGGAAAACTCTACGATCAACCAGGAAAAATAACGTATACAATCTTTAAGCATTACACGATACTAAGACTATATTTTTTGCTTGTTAGAGGCATTACAAAATATATACATAAATCCAAAAGTATAAATATAATAGGCAATAAACATACTACGAAGCCGAATGCACAAGAAGGCACACACTGTAAGATTTATAAGAAAGCACCATTATTTAAATCACATTATTTACAAGCACCATAAATGGCAATAAACATGTGTGACGATTTTTGCCGGTACTTTATCCTTTAGGTTCATTATTCTTTGAGTTGATTCCTATTATTTACATTAAAACGAAAGTACGTTTCCCGCCGTGTGCAAGCATTTGAATTTTCGGTAAGTTCCACGCAAATAGCTTGTGTATTTAAAATTGATCATTGTATGTTCATGTTAATAATTTAATGATTTAATAATATAAGTCGGTTATTCAGATGCTCGATATGTATTACATAATATAGTCGCAGTATTCTTCAATTATGGTTTGAAACGGTAGGGTTGTGTTTTCATGAAATGAAATAGTAGGGTGATGTCTTTAGCTAACGGTTCACGAGAACTATCAGTATATAAAGCGCTGCTCCACTTGGAGCAGTCAGTCTGCGTTCGATTGCCGAATAGATCATAACGTTTAATACGTTACAGTCATTAGAGACCATATAGCATTGGAAGTATCTGTAACTTTGGATGCCTTTTGAGTGGAGGTGACCCAGGTGTTGCCGTATGGGCAATGTTGCCGTAAAGGCGTTTAGGGTTCTTTCTTCGAACAACACGTTTGGGTTTCTAAATATATTAAATTTACGATGTTAATCATCAATATACATCTTAATATCATGAATCGTATGCAAAGAATGACATTTTCTTATAATAAGTATACATTTCAATTATATGTTAACATGATGTGTTCCGACGGTAAGATACCAACAGAATTAATACACAAATATGCAAATACTACTATTAAAACAAAATAAATACAATAATACATGACATGACAGACATGAATATAAAAGATATATAAAATGCATATTTACCTAAATATATTATATATTATATTTACGATGTTCATCATAAATATACATCTTAATATCATGAATAGTATGCAAAGAATGACAATTTAAATAGTCATTCATGCACACGGATGCGGTTGAGTAAATAAACTCATGCGTGACAAGCCAAAAAGTGTTAGTAAAAATAATTCAACTTTCTACTCAGTCTCTACATACTGAAAACTAATCAAACACTACAAACGAACGCTACTAATCCTATTTACAGGTAAAATCTACTCTGCCCAATCATGAAACAATGAGAGCAATGCTTTCCTTTAAAAATAATTTACTTCAACATCATTCAGAATAAATATATTTATGAAATAAATATATTTACAACAACGACAATTTAAATACGTCTATAACACATTTCCCCTCTCTAAGAAAATGTCGTCCTCGACATTATTAAAATTCAAACACCGCTTGTAAAGCGAGGTTTGATTAATCTCGTGATACAGATATCTATGAAAGCATCGTTGTTAAAAAATAATGACAACAATATAAGAGTTTTCGTTTGCAACTGTTTATTTTCAATTTGAAAACAATGAAAATTTGACAAATAAAAACATAATACAATAATTTATATTTTAATACTCAGAAGTGAATGTTAACAGCTGTGTACCTTTCCAATACAAATGCACACATGTTAAATTTGTGGTGTCACTGTACTTAATCATTTTTGCAAATACATAACAACATCGATCACAATTTATACTCCCCGGATGTAAACCACGCCGGCCGACGGGTCTGACGTTGGCTGCGGCGCCGTGGAATCTCCTTCCGTTTGGAGCGTCGTGTATCTGTTTCAACTTCCGACTGCTGGCTGTCGGAACTCGTGTTTCCTGCGCGTTCATCCGCGTCCGTGGATGACTCGTCGGAAACCTCAGGCGACGAAACACGCTGCACTTCCTGTATCGGTAAGAAGGAACACGGCAGCAGATGATTTCGGTGGACGGTTTTAATACCCACATCGCCGTTTCCCGTTTGAATGCGAAATACGGTAAAACTTAAATTAGGCTGATCTAATATAACGTAAACGTCAGAAGACCATATATCACTCAGTTTGTGTTTTCCCTTTATTCCGTTATTCCGAAGTAGACACCTGTCCCTCGGAAGTAATTTCGCCTCCTGTACCCTAATGACGTAGCGTTGTTTAGCCTAATTAGCATTTTCTAGAGCGCATCGGTTGGCGTATTTGTATGCGTCGGCTAAATGTAGCTCAAGTTGTCGCATATATTCAGATGGCGAGGCTCCACCAACACGTTGACCTAGAATGCCCAGTACAGCGTCAATGGCGAGCCGTGGTGTCCTGCCAAACATAAGGTGGTACGGGAAGTATCCCGTAACCTCACATTTGGTTACATTATATGCGTGTACCAAGGCCGAAATTGCTGATTTCCAGTCGGACCATCGCTCTGACTTTAGTGTGCGCAACATTTTGATGAGTGTTGGATTGAAACGCTCACATCGGCCATTTCCCTGGGGATGATATGGGGTGGTACGCGTGCGATAAACACCAGCAACCTTACATAGTCTCTAGATTACTTTTGATAGAAAGTTCTGTCCACGGTCACTGTGTAGTTTTTCGGGGAACCCATAGTGCACGAAGAAATTTTCAAATAACACTTTTGCGGTGGTCCGAGCGGTCTGGTTATTCGTCGGGAAGGCTTGAGCGTACCGCGTAAAATGGTCGGTAATTACAAGTACGTTCTCGTAGCCTCCTTTAAATACTTCAAGTGACAAGTAGTCAATGCATAAGAGTTCCATCGGATAGCTTGATTCAATATTGACTAGCCCTGTTGCTATAATCGGCGGGCTTTTACTTCGAAGGCATCTCCCGCACCTGCTAACCCTCAAAGCAACGTATGTCGCCATCCCTGGCCAATAAAAACGCTCTTTAAACAGAGACAGAGTTCTATCACGCCCCTGGTGACATAAGTTATCGTGTAACGCACGGAAAATTTCTTGGCGAGCTGACTCTGGCAAAACAATCTGATAACTGCGATCTTCTTCTGATGTAGTGCGATGGTATAAAACACCATTATACCGATATATGTTACTGTTTAAAATGTCGTAAGTACTTTTTCACTGCTTCCGGCTGACATTTATATTCAACCATGTCGGGAAAACGTCCGCCTTCTACGAACAATTTAACGCGGTAAATAACATCATCCGCATTTTGACCGTGTGCCCGGTCATGCGTGCTTAATGTCTGGCACTTTGTTTGATCGTGTCGTGTGTCTGTGAACGTCTCGGCAATCGGTGTATCGTCAACAGCATGTGCCGCGAGAACAGCGCGTATGACATTATTTCCCACCGAAACGGTATCGACATGTGGTTGTCTTGACAACACATCGGCGTCAATATTTGATTTTCCAATTCTGTATTTTAAACAGAAATCGTAATTTGCTAGTGCCGCGTCCCATCGGAGACCGCACGCATCCAGTTTTGCGGTAATTTTTACGTATGTGAGGGGGTTATTATCTGTCAAAACTTCAAAGGGCACTCCGTACAGATAGTCATGGAATTTTTCCGTGACTGACCACTTGAGAGCGAGAAATTCCAGTTTGCTCGAGTGATAATTTTGCTCTGACGGTTTTAAACTTCTACTCGCATATGCAGCCACCCGTTTTGTATTGTCGTCCTGCATCTGGTACAAGACGGCTCCGAGACCATTCAAAGATGCGTCCGTGTGCAATATGAACGGCTTATGGTAATTGACATAGGCCAAAACAGGCGCCGAACATAATTTGTCTATGAGCGTTTCAAATGCTATTTGTTGTTGTTGACCCCAAACAAATGGACGTTTTTTTCGATTTTTTTTCGTACCCAGGAAACAGGTCGTTTAATGGTCGAGCTATTGTAGCAAAATTTCCACAATTTTTCGATGATAGCTCGCAAAGCCTAAGGAACTTCTCACTTCTTTGATGGTGGTTGGTACTTTCCAGTTGCGGATGGCTTCCGTTTTGGATGGGTCAGTTTTGATCCCTTCTTCGCTCACCACGTGACCAAGATAGGTAACTTCCTTTTTCAGGAAGTCACATTTGGATGCCTTTAATTTAAGGTTATGTTCTCTTAACCGTTCAAAACAGGCTCTGAGACGCCATATGTGGGACCGGAAGTCGACGGAGAAAATGATGACATCATCGAGGCATTCTCGCAGGTTCATCTCACCCATGCATGCCTCCATAAGCCTCTGAAACGTAGCGGGGGCATTGCAGCACCCAAACGGCATCCGGTTGCATTCGTAGAAACCTAGGTTTCCTACCTGGAACGCCGTTTTCTCCTTATCCTGTTCCTCGATTTCCACTTGCCAATATCCGGCTTTTAAATCAAGTTTACTGAAATACCGGGAGCCAGCTAACAGGTGTAAAGTATCGTCGATCCTTGGAAGTGCGTATGCGTCTTTATGTGTCCGGCTGTTTAGTTTCCGGAAATCGAGACAAAATCGTATCGACCCGTCTTTCTTTCGCACTGTGACGACATTCGATGAAAATGGGCTTTTCGACGGTCGTATGGCTCCCATGTCTAGCATTTCCTGCACACGTTCTCTAACTCACTGACTAGGCCTGGAGGCACTCTACGGTATGGTTCCTTAAACGGTTCGGGATTGTCAAGATGTATTTTATGTTTGACTATGTCGGCGTTTCCTAAATCTAGGGGCCCTTTTGAAAATACATCTTGAAATTCAAAAACTAAATTTTTCAAGGGTTTTTGCATTTCAGGTTCTAAATGGCTTAAATCTAGTTTCAGTTCGTTGATTACATCATCTTTTTCTTTCTGTGATGGTTCAGTTGTATTTGTTGTTTCTGTCTTGCACCCTGAATCCGGTGACCAGTTGTGCAGAACTTTCGACTCATGTAGTTCGCATAGGACTGCTTTTGGCGATCTCTGAATTGTCTTGGCTGAAATGTTAAAAACACGAACATGCACTCTTGCTGTCGTACCAACACTTCCAAGACTTACTACCCGTGGACAGACGCCTAACCCTTTCCAAAATTATCATCGAGTTCGGACATTTCTTCATCTACTGTAGCTTCCGGTTTCATGTGCAGCATTTTGCGTTTAGCTTGGCCCCTCAATGCCTTTCTGAGACTCTGTTTGACTGCGTTTTGTGAATATATTACTTTGACATTGTCAACTTCTCTATTCAGATCTTCGAACGATACTACGTTTCTAGGCACTGGTACTACCCCGGAAAATGCGCTCAAGTTCAATTTCTCGTAAGCGGTATCCTGATAGCTACGTTGCCTATGTAGTACAAAATTGTCGCTATCTTCGAATTCCATACCATGCTTCTCCCTTTCGAGCATTTCTATTCGCCTTTCAATATCCGCTTAATATTTGTTTTCCTCAAGTGGCGTCTTTGTTTGTGGGCTTCCACATTCTCTTTCTTGTTGACTCAAAAAGCGTTCTCTACAGATCAAATCATCTTTTTTCAACTCTAACTTCCTTTCAATTCTACTTATTCTTTCAAGTAATGAAGTTTCTTTTTCTCGTAGTCTTAACTCCTGTTCGGCAATCCTTTCAGTTTGTTCGATGCACTTTCGTTTGAATTCAGCTTCTTTTATTTTCAACTCGAATTCTTTTTCCTCAAAATATTGTTTTAAACGGGACTTTTCCTGTTTATTTTCGCGTTCGCGTTCAAAAAGTGCTATTTCTTTTATTTTCAATTCTCTCGCTTTCCCGTCGGTATCCTTATTTTGATTTTCCGTTTCTATTTGCGTTCTCAGAATACTCATTTCAGACAGCTCATTGTTTATCAAGGACTCAGAAAGTCTGGTTGCAACTGGAGTTCTAACCCCATATTCCTGTATTTGCTCATTTCCACTGGGATTAGCTCTGCCGGGAGTTTTAGACTGATTTCCTTCCTCCTCGGGTCTAATGTCGTGCAAAGGAGTGCTTTGGCTCTCAACATGTTAGCCCCGTCTGCCCCTTTCAATAAACATTTGCCTGGCATTTTTTAATTCTAACAGTTCATCATCAATATTTCTACGCCTCCCCCTTGTTTCGCGGTCACTACCCGTAGCCATGCTTTTAAATGCGGTTACATTAATAACAATGTGTATGCAAAATTGTTAACTAGGGATTTATTCTAAAAAAATCCCGCATGTTAAATCCTTAGGCTATATTACTTATTGTATGAATATAATTTTTAGTTCATTGTCATTTAATGAACAGAAAAGTGAAAAATAATTCACACGAATCGTATTTATTTCTCTCCTTCTTAATTTACATTTACGTTCAATTATCTCCCCTTTTTACCGAAGTCAAATTTCGTTTAATCAAGCTATAATAATAACGACTCACTTTTTCCCTTTTTCCAATTAACGTACCGAAACAGTTATCTCAACACACCTGTATTACCTCCCTTGGGCTTATTTTAAGCCAACAGCCTGACTATCACAAAAATCTAATCAAAGTTCTTTTATTTTGTACCAGGTGTTTACAAAGTTCGATTTTATTTCGATTCGAACCCGCAACTGGTTTACTATTGCGTGTTTACCACACTGCCGAAATAGCGTTCTTCTTGCGCTACGATATCGCGAGCACGTGCATTTATCGGTAAGACGTCAGTCGCACATACACGCATTAAACTACATAATGCAGTTTAAATCGTACATGTACTTTTTAACATTATCAAATTTCAGTGAAAAAAACAGTATTTTTTCCGGTATTTATAAAGAGTGTTTTCTCTTTAAAAATACGCACAAAGCGTTTTCAATTCAACCATACGTAAAGTATGACAAATAAAAAAGTTTATGCATTGAAAATTCTCAATACTTATTATAACCCTTGGGCAAAATCTACTGCTACTAGAGGTAAATAAATCCAGTTACTCAAACCTATCTACTACTTAACTTCATGTAAGTGGTGAGTAGATTTAACTTCGCCATGCAATAAACTTTGTGCTCGTGAAGGGACTATAATTTCCTTGAAATAACTTCATATGACACTAATTTACCAATGAGCTGACAAAAGGTCGTATCATTTATCTCGACCAATTCGCAAAATGCATGATCACACAGACTTAAATTGTTTTTGTAAGTCAAATGATTGGTATTCCAATATACTCATTTACGTCAATGAAACTACAATTAATAGATACATGTACATTGCACAATAATTATTAAAATATTTACACTCACCAAACTCCGTCGGAACACTTACAAAATACAAGCAAAACCACAAGAATGACACGATACACAATGTCCACAACGATTTAAGTGTCCATCACTCTCCGTCCTGATTGAACGTGAATCCTTCCTTGCGAAGCAGAACGTGAATTCCTGTACGTACGTGTTAACGGTTTTGACGTCACAGTTTTGTGCACAAGAAATACGTAGTTGTACTCACACCGGTGCTCGAGCTCGATGCCGTACAAAAATGTGGACTCCTACTCCCCGGGAAAAATCAAAAACCGGTTTCCAAGGAATCGCTGTGTTAAATTCCTTGACTCTCCCCCTCCTCGCTACCGATCTGAGGCTCCTGTCTGTTCAGGGATTTTCGCCGTAGTAACTTGTCCGCTACTACCGTTTTTCTGCTCCAAACACTGTTGATGCCGAAGACTCGTTGTTGGGCGCCAATGTTGCCGTATGGGCGTTTAGGGTTCTTTCTTCGAACAGCACGTTTGGGTTTCTAAATATATTATATTTACGATGTTAATCATAAATATACATCTTAATATCATGAATCGTATGCAAAGAACGACATTTTCTTATAATAAGTATACATTTCAACTATATGTAAAAATGATGTGTTCCGACGGTAATATACAAACAAAATTAATACACAAGTACACAAATACTACTATTCAAACAAAATAAATACAATAATACAACCGACAGACATGAATATAAAAGATATATAAAATGCATATTTACCAAAATATATTATATTTACGATGTTTATCATAAATATACATCTTAATATCATAAATCGTATGCAAAGAATGACAATTTAAATAGTCATTCATGCACACGGATGCGGTTGAGTGAATAAACTCATGCGTGACAAGCCAAAAAGTGTTAGTAAACAGAGTTCAACTTTCTACTCAGTTTCTACATACTGAAAACTAATCAAACACTACAAAAGAACGCTACTAATCCTATTTACAGGTAAAATCTATTCTGTCCAATCATTAAACAATGAGAGCAATGTTTTCCTTTAAAAATAATTTACTTCAATATCATTCAGAATAAATATATTTATGAAATAAATATATTTACAACAACGACAATTTAAATACGTCTATAACACAGGCAACTTTGCGCATAACATACCATAGCTTGGTGGGTAAGCTTGAGACTCATATATTAATTCAGGTCACAGGTCTCCTTTGGTAATATATGTCAGTGCACGTTTCTGGTCTCTTAGGTCATCCTGAGTTAGGGACTTCTTTGTGACTTTGGATATTTTCGAGTAAGGTGACCCAGGCAACTTTGCGCATAGCATACCATAGCTTGCTGGGTAACCTAAAGACTCATATATAAGTCCGGGTCACAGGTTTCCATTCCAGTTAGTGCACGTGTCAGGTCTCGTAGGTCAGCCTGAGTCTGCCGAGTTTCTTATTGTCGCTTGTACTACACTGACCAATTGTCTTCCTTGCATAACGCATACATTGGACACTCTGCAGACACGTTAATTTAGGTCGAGGTGACTCTAATCGACCCAAGACAACCCAAGTCGACCCAAGTCAACCCAAGTCAACCCAAGACGACCCAAGTTAACCCACGTTGACCCCAAGTCAATCCAAGTTAACCCAAGACACCCCAAGTCGACTCAAGTCGACCCAAGTCAACCCAAGTCGACCCAAGTCATCCCAAGACGACCCAAGTGAACCCAAGTCGACCCAAGACACCCCAAGTCGACTCGAGTCAACCCATGTCGACCCAAGCGCGGTGTAAGATTGCCTTCCGAAAATCTAAATATTAAAATACTTATTTTAATTTTTTTAAAGCCTGATTGATTTATGTTTTTTTGTTGTGCATGGTTAGAATACCCCACCTATCCATTCTGAACTACCCCCGACCATACCCTTCGTATTCAAGCCAACGTCTCAGCAATTTTCCCTTGACCGAACAAAGAAAACTGTGGTCGCAATCTTGGTTGACAATGTAAACAAAACTGACAGAAATGGACTTGGCTAACTTCTCCTGCTGTCTGCTCACCTTCCTGTTAATCATAGGCTCAAGCATCCATCACTCCTTCCAAGATGTCTCATATACCAAACTTTCCCCATTTCAAGCTTTTTAAGGATGTTAACTACCAATCAATGGAGGTACAATACTCGATTGTAAACAGACGCCTGAACACTCTGTCTCTGTACCCAGGTGTACGCAGGGACAAGCTACACACATTACTGTATCTTTCAATACTGCTGAAAGCCATTTCATCAGATGTTGAGCTCATCCCAGGTCCCCGTCAGCCGAAGTATCCCTGCCAGATCTGCACTGTCACTTGGAAGCAGAAGGGTGTAGCATGTGACGACTGCCAACAATGGTACCAAGAGCATGCATATGAACTCTATAATCTATGACTCTGTGTAATTACAGCAATATATAATGGCACTGTGATCATTTTGGCATGACATTGTATTTATAGTCTCTAGCGTCTCAGCCAAGAGATCAAAGCCAGTGAAAAGACGTATCTACCTATGGAAAAAAAGGCTGACCTTGTCTCATTGCAAAACAAAGGCCTCCAGTTTCAGCAATTCTTCAAAGGTACATACACAACCATAAGCAATATAAATACAATGTGGGGAGACATAAAAGGTCATCTCATCGATCTTTTAGACAAATGTGTGCCTTTAAAGATGAGTTGCCCTCGGTTTAGCCAGCCATGGATAAATAGAGAGATCAAACAACTTAGTCGTAGAAAGAAAAGAGCATATGTCAAAGCAAGATCTAGCAAAACTTCTAAAAACATAAAAAGATATGAAGAACTTAAGAAAAAATCCCAACTTGCCTGTAAAAACGCCTACAATCAATACATAACAGATATTATCAGCCCAGATTCCTCATCTAACCCAAACAAATTCTACAGTTTCATTAAAAGCGAGAAAACTGACAGCCAGGGAGTAGCACCATTGAAGGCCCAGACGGGCATTACACACTCAGACAGCGACACCAAAGCTAACATCCTGATCAGTTTTCTTCCGTCTTCAACAAGGATGAAGACATAACAACATCTGGACAAAAGCAAAATACATACAGACGCCATACATGGTTTCCGTAAACGCAGATCCTGTGAGACCCAGCTAATCCAGACAGTTCATGATCATGCACGCAACATTGATGCCGCTGGCCAGACCGATGTCATTCTATTAGACTTTTCGAAAGCAATCGATAAAGTACCCCGCCAACGCCTTCTAACAAAGCTCAATTTCTATGGAATAAGAAAGAACCTTCTGGAACGGATTTACAGTTTCCTAGGAGAGCGGAGCCAGAGAGTAATCCTGGATAGCAGCAAGTCGGTAGATACGCCTGTACAGTCCGGAGTCCTTCAGGGCAGTGTCCTAGGACCTCTCCTGTTCCTGCTATTCATCAACGATCTACCTGAATATGTATCGCCAGAATCCAACACTAGCATGTTTGCCGACGACTGTGCCCTCTACCGCCACATCAAGACAGATGAAGATGTTAGAGCCCTACAACAGGATCTTGAAGGCCTAAATAGATGGGAGAAAGATTGGCTGATGGAGATTCACCCTCAAAAGTGCCAGATACTCAACATAACCAACAAGAAAAAAACTATAAGACAACCCTATAACATTTATGGACATATATTAGAAGACGCGGACACAGCTAAATAGTTAGGCCTCAACTTCCAAAAATCACTCAGCTGGAGCCATCACATTGACATTATAACAAGAAACGCCAACAATGCCAGATCATTCCTACAAAGAAACATTCAACAATACACCAAAAGACCAAAGAGCTATGCTATTTAACCCTGGTGATGTCAATTATTGAATACCCCTGCATCATCTGGGATCCATTCACCAGTTCAAATATCTGGAAGCTTGAGATGGTGCAACGCCGAGCCGCAAGGATGGTCTTTCAGACTACAGAAGGACCAGCAGTGTTACTGCTTTGCTCCAGCAACTAGGGTGGTCATCTCTCCAAGAGCGCAGAGCTCAAGCAAAGGTTGCCATGATGTACCGCATCGTCAATGGTCTTGTTGAAGTCCCTACATCCAACCTCACTGCCATCAGCTCCGCAAGAGGTCATAGACTCCACTATCAGGTACCATTTGCTGGAACCCAGTGTTACCAAAAATCATTCTTTTCAGACACCATTCGCCTCTGGAACAGTCTTCCCCAGTCAGTAGTCAGCTGCGCAACCATCGACAGCTTCAAGACGGAAGTGCTACCAGTGACCATCCGATAGAAAACAGTACTTGGCGTTTTAACCTGCACTATATATTGAATTTATATTCTTTTTGTTTATTTTAATTTCAATCACATCAACTGTACAAAGACACATCTTGCACCGCAATGCGCTAGTACGAGTATACAACGAAAGGTGACTGCACTGTATTGGAAGAAGAAGAAGAAGTCACACATGGCATATGAAACCGGCTTGTATTGTGATTAAACGTTTATCATTCCAATGATACAAAAAATTTGAATCATTAATAGTATAAATAGTCATTGATTCCAGTTTAAATTGAGGAAGTTGAGTATCGAATCAAACGGCTAAGGAAAGCCCCAGGAAAATCCGTGTGTTGAAAAATACCACTGGTGTTTGTTGGCATTGTATATATCCCGAAGAAACGGTAAACACGTTACACATGCCCATGTGATCTTTTCATAAAAGCTGTTTAGCCCCACACCTGATTAGTAATCCCTCTGCCAAAGTCTATTCGAACTCACGCCTATAAAGGCATACGGTATCGGAAGTTTATGCCTCGTGTATTCTTTATCTCGTAACACTTTCTGCAATTATTACTGATTTTGCGTTGCCTACGAAACGTGTGCCCAGAGAAAAGTGTTTTAATTGTTTAAATATCTTAAAAAAGAGCATTTATAAAATGGAGGCTTAAGTGATACACATTTTATACATATTTCTTCAAAAAGATAATATTTCGTTTAGAAATAAATACCAAATTACCGTTAATGTCTCCTTGAAAAAAATATGTACGCTATATTCTCATCAGCGAAATAATACTGATACTATTTTTAAGATCAGTACATGTATTATAGTTAAAGTTATGTTTGGAAATAAATTTTATGACATGCTTAAAAAAAAGAAAATGCAATTACCTTAAAACTCGTTTCAAGTATACTTGCAGATACTAACATAACTCATTCAATTGAACATATTAAATATAGTTTCTTTTCACAATTTACAATCACAGACCAAAAACATGACGCTAAAATTTTTTGATGATGTACATTTTGGTACATATTCAACACAACTTAAACGCTAGATATAATGAAGACAACAACACAACGTTTTCTGTTTAAGCCATCGTTCTGAAATTCGTGGGATGGGCACGCGTTTATTGGACGGAGGTAAAAAACGGCGGGCATACGACTTACGTGGAGGAATTAAGTAGCCACGAGGATTACTTCAATATCAGCCACACCCTTCTAAGCATAGGTGAGTAAATTCCCCGTTTAGCGCCCCGAAATTTTATAACATGTATGTTCAAGGGATGCTTATCCGCAGTTTTTTATTAAAATTCATTGCAGAGTAACCGCTTTTGGTAACATTTCGGGTCACATTTGGGAAATCAAAGATATCTAAGCAGAGATATCCAAAGATATGTAAGCATAGGTGAGCAAACCAACAACTACAGTCTTGTTTATTCAGGTCAACGTTTTTGTTAAGGTGCACAATCGATTTTTGGGAATAGTTTAATATATATATATATTGGAAATATATAAAATACTCCCAAACATGCAGATAGTTAAAAAGAATTACCAAAGAGTTTAACAAGTGCTTCATGTTGAAGCATCGAAAAACAATACAAATCGAAAACCACTTACCGATATCAGTTGAGTAATTAGAAATTTCTTGAGGTACTATTGATACTATTATAGTATGCCTTACACATGTATTATTGTAAACGTGCATAAATGTCCCATGTCCATCATCTAGGTTGCTGCCCTAATATAGTTTAATGGGCCGATATAAAGTATAGTACCCAAAGCCAGCGGGTACTATAAGGTGTGGGTGCCCGCTCCCCAATGGTGTAGTGTAACCAAGGTATTGAATGCTTTGACAAATATTAACTAATTTTTGTCAAGTGTTATGTTCGTATTAGTAACTGTCTCGTTGCCAACAATTTGTTAATAAATTCCATGAAGGCCATTTTAATGAATTATGGTTGGTGTTTACAAAATAAATCATGACGAAATCTAAGATTTTGAAATGGTGTAATTGATGCGCTCGGTTAAAAGTGAACCACCTTAGGACATTTGATAAAACAAGTAAACTCAACATTCGTAAATTTTATCTAATGAAACTCTCGACCTTTCATCAATTTAAACATTTGTTAAACTTAAAGACTGTTAAGGATAATATAAGAAGTAGCAAAGATCAGTTCGGCCTTTTAGTAGAACAGTGACCTAATAGTCAAGTCCGCGGCGTTGGCTAGTTTTCCGTTTTGGGGCTGACTTTGAGCACCAGACTCCTGACACATTTGGTAACATAAACAATGACGGCATAATGCGGCATTTTTCTTTCACCGCTGGTCAATATGTCTCATTATTTGTGTTATTTACGTCAAACTTGTTTCTTAAATATATTCTTTAAGAAATAGTTTTAGTTTTCAATTGTTAGAAATATACAAGTAGCTTTACGTCCAATTACGTGGTTAAACAGTTAAATGATATGTTGGCAATTGCGATTTTATTAACTATATAATTATTAATTGATTTACAGATTTGAAAAACCCATTTCTTTTAGCCACTACCGGCCAAGACGAAATCGTTTTGTCACCGAATTCCCACACTTACCCATTTAGCGTAACGCTGCCGTACAACATTCCGTCCTCGTACGAGTCCGAAATCGGACAGGTGCGCTACATTTTAACTGTGGACGTTGAGACACCCTCCTCGTCCTTTAATATGAGCACTAAACACAGCACTCAACACATGATCACCGTGATGGATCTACTGGACCTGAACACCATCCCCAACCTCGAGGTAAATACTGACAGCCTTTGTGACCGTACAACCGGTAAGGTTCCTATAGCCGTAGCTTTGGCGTGCAAACAAAACATACACAATTTCATAACAGTTCTTAATGTTTAACCGTTTCGTGGTTTATTTAATAAACGTGCTTCTTATGCATACATTCATTTCCGTCAACATGACAATTTTTAATAGTTTTGAATCTCGCCAATATCACGGTCCGAATCCGCATAACACTGTTTACAGTGAAGACCTCGAGGGGTTAAAGCGAAACTGCTCTAACTGACATTTTTTCACAAAATGATTTTTTTGTATATTTTGTATCGTAATATCCATGCCCATCATGCATTAAAATATCTTAGTTCCAGGCAATCAAATAAAAAGTAAAATTGAAATTTGTCCTAAAGCTCTAAGTGAAATTAAATATATTTTTTAGTGCGAAAAGGTTCTATGTGAAGTGAAGTGCTACTTAGAGCTCTTTCGCATTAAGGTTGTTGATGCTAAGAAAAATTCTTAATGAAACTTTTAGCAAACATTGAGGAATATATTTACAAAAAATTTAAAAAAAAAAAGTACTTGAGAACCCCCAGAACAGATAATATTTTGTAACTGATGAAAACTAAGAAAACATATTGATACGTTGTGTCATATTATTCACTTAGATTCACTTAGACCTTTTTCGCACTGAATTTGGGTATTTACACATTTTCTTAAATGACTTTGTTCATGTATAACATTAATAAATAACTTTTTAACAATTTAATAAGCATTAAATCACAATTTGAATTCCGTTTTCTTTATACACGTATATTTTTTAAACTATAAAGCTTATTTAAAAAATGGAAAGTTACGTAATTGCAGAAAAGCTAGTTTAATTTGTGAAATGAATTTCAGAGAGATGTGAGCCTTTTTTGAGCTCTACCTAATTTATCAATGTAAACTATCTTGCTATAATGTTTTAGAAAACTAAAACATTAAAAGAATTAAGGTAATCATAATTTAAAAGTAAAGTTGTGTATTTAAATTGTTAAATTGCTGATACCTTAAATCTTTGTATTCTCCTCTCGTAATTACCTAATACACCTAGTTTGTTGTATACACCATCATAGAAAGTTAAATATGACATTTAGGATAAATAGATATTAAAAAAAACATGACAGCAATTTGGTTGATAGTGTTATATTAACCAACACTAATTGATTTCTGAGGTGAGATGTGAATTAGTTGGTCAACTAATTACTTTTCTGAGTTTGTATGAAACTCTGAAAATANGTCTGGCATACTTCCTTTGAATTTAAGCGATCACTTTCCGATCTTTTGTACTAGGAAAGTGACGAAAGGGAAATTTTTTAAACATAACACTGTCAATGTTAGATGCATGAAGAACTATAATGCCGACGATTTTACCACAAAGTTAAAACAAAAGGATTGGGATAAAATGTTTACTTCCGAATCTACACAAGAGTCTTGGATAATATTTAGAGACACCTTTTTATCAGTTTTGAATGAGGTTGCACCAATTAAAGAAGTGCGTTTAAAACAACGAACAGAACCATGGATTGACTCACACATTTTAGATCTAATAAAAAGTAGAGATCAATATATGTATAAATACAAGAAATATGGTGAAAAAGAATTTTATAAACAATTTTGTTTTTATCGAAATAAAGTCCAAAAGGCAGTTAAAAAGGCAAAAGCAACCTATATCCACGAGCAGCTAGAAGAAAGTAAACACAATCCAAAATCACTATGGGCTCATTTAAAATCATTAGGATATAGTGACACAAGTAAATCTTCACCAAATGTTGTCCTTAAAATAAAAGACCGTCTTTGTTTTAAAGCTAAAGATATAGCTGATCATTTCAATCATTTCTTTACCACGGTAGCCGCCGTATTGGTAGACAAACTTCCAGCTGCTCCAAATTGTTTTCATGTAGCCTCTGATGCTTTTAAAGCTTTTTACATAAACAAAAATCCTGAAGCTAAGTCGTTTAAACTCCGTACAATTTCCGAACAATTTGTCTACAAGGAATTACGAAAGTTAAATTGTTCGAAAAGCACAGGTTTAGATGATATACCTGCCCGATTTTTGAAAGATTCATCATCCTTTATAAAAATTCACATTACATTCTTAATTAATAGCTCTATTGTAAATAATTCTGTTCCAGATGCTATGAAAAGTGCGAAAGTTAAGCCTCTTTTTAAGAATAAAGATAGATCTGATGTTTGTAATTATAGGCCAATTAGTATATTATCAATAGTTTCAAAAATTCTTGAGCGCGCCGTATACAACCAGCTGGAGTCTTTTTTCGTCAAAAACAACATTTTATACGAATATCAGAGTGGGTTTAGGGGGAGGTACTCTACCGACTCCTGCCTTATCCATCTTACAGATCACATTCGTGCACAGACCTCTAAGGGTATGTTCACGGGTATGATTATGCTTGACCTCCAGAAGGCTTTCGACACCGTGGACCATGACATCATTTGTCGAAAGCTCCTGGAGATGGGCGTTGAGTCGGTTGAGTGGTTCCGCTCATATTTGTCTGATAGGACTCAGTCTGTTCACGTAAATGATGCAAAGTCGGACTTCCGGTCGGTTGTGTGCGGTGTCCCACAGGGTAGTATTCTGGGGCCTTTATTGTTCCTGGCATATATAAATGATATGAGCACAAGCATTAGTTCGTTTTGCAAACTTATTCTTTATGCAGACGATAGCGCCATTTTGTTTTCCCACAAAGATCCATCTTATATTAGCCAGGTTCTAGGCAAAGAGCTAGAAAATTGCAGTAAATGGCTAATTGATAACAAACTGTCTTTGCATCTTGGGAAAACAGAATGTATTCTTTTTGGATCCAAGAAAAAGTTAAGCAAAATCCAAAATTTTACTATTTCATGTAATGGCCAGGAAATAAAATCTACAAGTACAGTAAAATATCTCGGTTCATTTTTAGATTCAGATTTGTCAGGTACATCTATTGTAGATAGTATTTTAAGTAAAGTTAATTCAAGAATTAAATTTTTATATCGTCAACAAAGTTTTTTAAATAAGTCCCTTAGAAAGACTCTTTGTAATTCCTTAATACAATGCCATCTAGACTACGCATCATCTTCCTGGTTCTGTTGTCTTACACAAACTTTAAAAAAGAAACTGCAGGTAGCTCAAAACAAAATTGTACGTTTTATTCATAACTACCATTGTAGAACATCACTTCGTGTTGCAGATTTTAAGGATCTTACATTTTTGAATATTGAATATAGATGTAAACAATTGCGACTTAATCATGTATATAAGATTTTTAACAATATAGCTCCCAGTTATATGCACAACAATTTCACTAAATGTAGTAATATCCATTCTTACGGGACTAGATCTAATGATAAGGGTGATTATCACGTACATCCAGTTGATACTTTTACTTCCAAATCTTTTTACCATAATGCAATAAAAGACTGGAATAACTTGCCAAAAAATATACGATGCACAAAGTCTAAGAATACGTTCAAAAAACTTGTTAAGAAACATTTATTAGAAGAAATGGAAAAAGTTGAGAAACAAGAGTATCTGTATTATTAACTTTTATAATTTGGTTTTAGATCTTTAAACCATATTGTAATACATTTTAAAATGTAAACCATATTGCTATACATTTTTAAACTGTAAACCATTTTGTAATACATTTTTAAACTGTGTTTATGCAATCCTGTCAAGTTCATCATCATACGATGTGTTTTCGTATTTAAAAACAAAAATTATTTTAGTAATACCATAATATGACATTGTGAGACCGTTGTCACTTTTTTCCATCATATATTACGAATTTATGATATAATATTACGTCACTCAGATCTACATGTGACGGCTTTGGACCCCGTTAGAAAAAAGTTTTGTACGATCTTTCGTCAAAACTTTACGGGTTATCCAGTGCACTTTTATATCTATTTTTCAATATAATTTAATTTTGACCAATAAGTGTGATAAAGTGTAATAGAGTATAAACCATACATATATATATATGGATTGTAGTATTTTGTTATGTGCACAAATAAAATTATTATTATTATTACGCCAAGTACAAAAAATGTAAAATTTCAGTGCAAAAAGGGTCTAAGTGACATTTTTTTTAAATAACTTTTTGTTTGTGAAAATTAAAAAATGTTTGTTAAAAATGTGAATAGAACAGAACATTCTCTATCAAACTTGAAAATATAAAGCCTTTTTTGTTGTTATTGTTAATATGATACAGTTTTAACCTTCTCCTGTACAATTTTGAAAAATGCACTTAGAGCTGTTTCGCTTTCACCCCTCGACCTGTACAAGCATTATCCTTCGAATATAGTAACACGTTAGTAAAGACTTCAACTATTCGATAATAAAATTAAATAAATCGTACAAAGACGTCACTTTTGTTTATTAAAATATCTTAAGTACCAAAGGTAGCCTTCCTCAGTAGTACATCAATATAAACAAATACAAGGAAGTGACGTAAACGTCTTACAACAACGTTACGTTGTTTTGCGGAAAGATATACATAGAACATCATATTACATAAAACAAAATACAAAGATGGATCAGTTATGATTCAACAGCCTATTAGTAATAATATAATTTATTTAAAAAAAAACGTTTTTTTTTATAAACTATTCGATAAGAAATTCTGACAATGCTATGTTAAATTTTAATTTGTTGTATGTTAAGAGCAATATAGGGAATGATTATCCGCTTACAGTCACGTGCAGAGATGACGGATCAGAAGGTGCTGTGCTGTTTGTGCTGCGCATCGGATCCTATTTCCGCCCATGTCCGTCTCGAGAGACAGGGCTACGTGCCCGGAGAGGAAATTCCGTTTTGGGCGGAAATCAACAACCAAAGTAACAGGACAATGAGTTGCAGCAAAGCCAGACTTCTTATGGTACTCAAACGATTTTAGCACGTGTATCCGTAGTACCGGCTCTCTTAATGAAAACATCTAAATATTGTAAATGAACATATTTAAAAACAGACATGTATAATACGGCAATATATAGTTTAATGTGCATTCTTGGACATAACATCAAAATCTGCATGTAAATCGGTAATGTTTCGCCAAACTACTGGCGAGACTAAGCCACAAGTAGTATTCAGTATCATGTACACCGTTTCTCATAATATCGGCTCTTCTGATCTAATGTGTTACTATGCGCATGTTCTTTTTCTAAAAATAGTTTCTTAATGGAAGGACGAAACTCTTTTTTCTTTTAATTGTTTTCTTCTCAAATAAGCGGCTTATACAAACTTTGATAAACCTACGAATAAACCAAAAACAAAATGACACAATTATGTGTAATCATAATATCGCCCTGGAATAAACATGACCTACTTTCAAATGAAGGCCGGAAATCATGAGATAGATCGTCGTAATAGTCACTAATAAACAGCAAATAAATTAAAAATTCTTAAACTGGAAAAACATTTACTGTCCAGCACTTGTTGATGGGTTTTCGTCAAAGGAACAATACACTGTGGAGGCCCTTAGAATACTATGTGAATAAGGGATAATTCTTGCTCAACTGTTTAGAGATTGGTTACAATTATCCCTTTTGAACATCAGTTTCGTTATTTTTAATGGTACTTACTTAAGTATCCAGTAAATCCACATACTTATACTATCGTTTGTACTCATTCACTCATATCATGTACGATTTACAGACCATTTATCATACCTTTTTATAATAGATTCATATAACTTCTAGGTAAATATAGTATCACAAGTGGCGTGTAAAATATATCATAATTAATAACACTCTTGGTATTCAGACGATGTATTGCATAATTTAGCCTCTGGTTCAATGATCGCAATATGTTGAACTACTTTCAATATGGCCGCATCCATAGCTTCGAAATTTAAATTGGCAAATGCCAGACAAATATTTAAATAATGTAGAAGCTCCAACAAAAACAGTTGAAGACGAGTTTAATTACGCCAAGTTTAGAAATTCATTAATAGGGTTCTAAAGTGGAATATTGTTATTGTCCACAGTGTTCAAAGACAATGAACTGGTAGTGCAATTGTTTGTAAAAATCAAATTGGAAATTGAAAATAACTAAGCATTCGTCATGGTGAATTATCATCAGCACCATTTCTGTGGAGCATTGCAATATACAAAATACTAGTGTTTCATAGTAATGGTGCAGTTCACTAACCATCAAGATTGGTACATGTATGCTTCAATACAGCCTGTATTACAGGTAAATTTTTTTTACACATGTTTACTTTATTGGAATGTTTATAATTAAAATAACATCATACAGCATTATAAATGTAACACAAAGTACATGTATTTCTTGAAAGAAGACAGAGTTGTCTCAAAAATAAAACCGGTCTTGCAAAATTTGATATATATAAAATACAAGAAAAATGCTTAGGAAGTTTGCAGTTTTAAAATGGGACGAAGAATTTATGCGTTTTTGACCTTTAATAATTTCAAAAACTAATTAAAACAGCCACTTTGTTTCCAATAATTAAATAACAACAGGAACAAATATAATAACACACCAAACAGATTCGAGCAATGACTACTTTGAATTGTATTGATTACCGAAGAAAATCGATTTCTTTAGAGATTTGCCTCAATTTTATCTGATAACTCATGATATAATCTGCATATTAATTTACTGCATGTAATATCTTCGAAATAAAACAGTTAATGTTTCGTTTTCAGAATGTCTCGTACCACGCAACGGCTAAAACTAACATTGTGTCAAACTATCTCACTCGAATCAAGCATGGCGAGATTGCACCTGGCGGCACGGACGCATACGTCAACGAGAAACTTCACATCCCTGTGGTCCCCCCTTCGTTCCTAAAGAACTGTAGCATCATTGATATCCGTTACTATGTTGAGGTAGGTAGCATTTTTGAAGAATGATATCCGCTGATATGTAAGGTTATTTTAAGGGATCGATTTCTGCTATGATGTCATAGCATAGCCCGTTTTTAAAAGGCTTGCATATGCTAATATATTTTGTTGTGGCCCTTTTTAAAATGTTGGTATCTGCTACTGATCTATGGTATAGCCCATTTTAGAGACACATTTCCTTTACTTTGTCATGTTGTGACCTGTTCAAAGAGTCTGATATCTGCTACTTTGTTTTGTGACCCGTATGCCCTACGTTGTTATGGTATGTTCATTCGTATAACACTCAAAGCTGTTACAAGTTCGTCGCACCGGTATGTCCCATTTTCTGAGAAGGATATCCGCTACAGAATCTATGTTATTTAAGTCCCATTTTAAGATACATACATCCGCTACTATGTCGTGTTCAACTCCTTTTAAGAAACTGATATCTGTTACGATCTAAGGTATTACTAATTTTAATATAATCGTATATATTTCTAGGTTATTACATGGTCAGCTTTAAACGACTTCATCCACTTCTATACCATGGTAACACCCCATTTTACGACACTGATATCCACTTCTATATCATTGTATGTGTCGTCTTATATGGAATGTTTAATTGATTTTGGCATGAAATGGAATTGGTCATTAAGTACTTTAAATCGATAAGTGAAAACATTGTAACTTAATATCTCACGTAAATAAAACAATATAACAATTAAAGAAAAGAAAGAAGTGATACTCAACTGGGCTCGATTCACTGATCACTGGAGTAAAAGTCTATCACTTAAACCATCCGGACATCCATGCTCATATATATTTAGCATTGTATTGTATATTGTATATAAGTAATACACGTAATTTCATAAAAGTATAACGATAACAACAGAGCTCTCTATATAAGAGCATGGTCAATCTTTAGTATTACTGTTCCCTCACAAATATCATAGCTATAACGAAATATGACCACTTTTAAGAGACTGATATCTGTTATTATGTCATGGTATTACCTGTTTTAACAGAATAGTTGTCGCTACTCTGTACGGAGTGGCAAGCTTTAAGAAATTGATATCCGACTCGCTTAGAGACTCCGACTCATTTCGAGACTGATATCTACATCTATATAATGTGTTTTGCCTCTCGAAGATGATGGAGCGGGCTTCTTTGTCTTCGAAATAGTGGCATGATAGTTTTAAATAATGTTCTGACATATATGGAACTGCTTTTAAGCGAAGCACATCTAAGCTAACAGCTTCTCGCACGATACATTCATGATGGTTATTTGTAGTTATGTTTTCTAAGGCATCCGTTATTATGTCTTGAGATATTTAACATTCTACTATTTTATTTAAACAATAAAAAATTCACAATAACGTGTCATCAAATATATACTACCTTTACGGGCTGCAACGGGTACCCAAAATATCCGATGATATCGGATCCAACTTCAGATTCGCGGGTACGGATCCACCCCTGGAAATTTCGGTTCCGAATATTTATTTTCATAGTTGTATGTAACCTTGCGCTGTTTTCACGAGTATTGTTTTTTATACAGACTGGCTCTGTTTAAAAGATAAGAGATACGTATAATAGTCGATATTTATTGACGTTTGACAGTCAAATAGCAGATCATTCGAGATCCTTCGGCTTTTAATGTATAAGAGTATCATTGGACATTCCGTAATGAGCTTCGAAAGCAAAACTAATTCGAAATCATGGGAGATTTACACATTACAAATGCAATTCCTAATGGCAATAAGTAAGTTTTCAATCCTTATTGTCTTTCTGAGTCGTATTAAAAACAACGGTAGTGGATCCAGTGTGGCTGGAATGTTATTCAGGTAAATGTTGCATAATTTCGCGACTTGTCAATTTGTGTTCCAGCATCATGACTTTCATGTAATGTCTTGAAAGCATCTTTCGTCATATACTAAGTTTAAATGCTTTATTGTGATGCAAGGAACCTCAGTGACCCCCAGTGAGAGAATCTTCTCCACACAAGGAGACCTCGTCAGTGCTCATAGGGCTTGCTTGGACCCGGACAATGTTGATATTTAAATTTTTGTGAAAACAAACATCAAACTGTATGAACAGTGAAAAGTGTATGTTAAAGAGCAAACTTTTAAGTGAGTGTTAAGGTTTCGTTTTATTTTGACATTGCTTCTATTTTAAACGAGAACTTTGTTATGTTTTTTGTTAATAAATGTTTTTTTTTTGTCAAATTATACTTCTAAAACATTAATTTCTCTAATTTAGACAGAAAATGCTCATTTTCTCTTATCTGAGGGATCCGGATCCGAAAAACTGTAAGTAACCATATTCGGATTCGGATCCGAACAATTTTTTTGATTCGTTGCAGCCCTACTAGCTTTAGTGTAATCGTCATGCTAATGTAATTTGCAGTAACTGTATGTTCGCAGATAACAGTAGACCCATCCGGTCCCAGCTTCGATCTTCACGTTCCAGTTGAAGTTGTGATTGGCTCTATTCCTCTCAGATCCGTTGCCCAGCAGCATGGACTCGCACTTCCGGATCGCCAGACTCCTACTGCCTCATTCGCAAACCTGCTGCTACCGCCCCCTTCCTACCTAGGAGCTCCCGCGGGACTCTAAAACGATACTGCGCATCCTCACGCACTGCGTAACTCTTATTCAGATGAAGGAGTTTTAAAATACTTTACCAAGTGTGATGCAATTTATGCATGTGTAGGAAGCCCCCAGAGTAATCAATAGCAATATAAATGATGCCGTTTCGGAGAGTTATTTTGGCAAAAGTAACTTTCTATTAAATGGCTGCTGATTTGATGAAAAGAGAAAATCTGTGCTTACTTTTTCACGCCGTGAATACAAATACTTTGCCAACGGATGGCACTTCGATAACAGAGAACAACCAACTGCAAGACGAGAGTTCTTCAGCTTTTTTGCATTTATGTTCTGTTCATTTAATTTTGAGACACATAAGATTGTTTGGTCAATTAATGGTATAGCATTACGTATTGTGTAGAAAGAAATACGCGGACAAACGGTGGATTGTGTAAAAAAAACACTTTAAATTCCATCGATAATCAGCATGAATTGGATGATCAGTACCTTTTTCAACAAAATACAAATATTTAGATATAAATAAAGAACATGCTTACTTTTCGAAACAAAAGATCAATATGTCCATTAATGTTATAACATTACAATTTAGTTTAATAACGTATTTGAGGAAATTCAAATGTGTAAGAGTCGGATGCCAAATTTGCATGACAATGGCACTTCTATTCCCGATTACTCGTCAATTTTTACCAGATACAGCACACTCTTTTTAGTGATTCAGAAATGCAGAATTCGCCATGGCATACTGTTGTGGCGATATAGCATTAGTATCGTCTTAATGATGCGATTCTAAGGAGCACCAAGTATATAGGATTGTATAAAGAACAAATGTGTATTGCCCCTTAAAGATCCCTACGCTCCCGTTATTTAGAGCCCCGTTATAAGTAAGATTGAACACGATCGGGTTGATCCACATTATCAGTTGCATTTTAATCTCTCTGAATTTCAAGCGACCACAAAAACATGTTCATAATGTAGCCAATCATTTTCGATCGCCACTTGAAATATATTTTTTCAAAAGAAGCATTTTAATCTTATATAAAAATTGCAATTATAATATTAATAGTAATGTGATTTTTGAAAACAATAACGACATCGGTTACATTTCACGTGTGTTTATAATTTAGTTATGCATACATTCCCACTTTGTTGCGCTGGACTATGCACATCGATTCGTACTTAAACATGTTTGGTAAACATAGCTATAATATAAACAAATGCATTTCAGGTAGAAGATAAAACCTTGTTATCAGAGTGCCCAATTTGTTGAAAGTTTCTGTTATATGCATTGGCCTTTATCGGGAATCAAAGTGTCTGTAACTTAATGAATACCACCTATTAAAACATGTTCTATCTTCGTTTATATTTCATTGAATACTGTCGAAATTTCAGTATTTGAAGCACAGAGCTCACTCTACCTGTTGGATTATCAAACAATGTTTTGCAATATGTCTTAGTAGTTTTATTTTATTGCACTCTTTACTGTCACCAAGTCCATGCTGTTTACCGACCAAGTTTTATATTTTTTGGGCAAACGGCTACCATTATTCCGTTATTGTTTTTCCACCCAATAGAAAATGCTACACCATTTAGTAACTCGACCATGTTCCTTTTTCTAAAAAGCTTTTTTTTAAGGTATAACTAATACAAAACACTTATAGACTTAACTCTGGCACGTGACTTTTGTTCGTCTCTGTTATCGAAATTCCATAGGTTATCGAATTATCGGCCTTAACAGCGTGTCTATTAACATTAACACTTTTTTTTCAGTGTAATTACTTTAATTGTTCCATAATTATACACAACACTTTGTAGCACTGAAGCTCAAACGACATGAGCGCTACTGTCAATCACTCGTTCATAATTATACAAAAGCATGTTATTTATTTTCCAAGTTTAAGCAAAAACGACATTTGCCCGGAGCATTAAAGCCTTTAATTGCTCCGTCATTATAGAAAAGTATGTAAATTGTGTTTCCCTGTTTAAGTGCCAACAAATTTCGTCCAGAGCGCATTGTTTTTCATTTGCTGATAATTCAAACGAGTATTTTATATATTGCCATGTTTTGCCCAAACGACGTTCGCCGAGAGCGCTCTTGGACCTTACAGCACCGCAGAGGCAGGGGAAAATGAGCTCACCTATGGAAACACACACTTCGCACCCTTGAACACGTACTATAACTGGGGCAATCCGAGTACCAACACTCGTGTGGTTACCAAATTGAATAGCCATGTACATTTTGAAGTTAATAAGAAAATACATATACCTGTATTATTCAAATCCATAGACTGTGTCTGTATGCGCTTATGAAGCAAAAGCCAACATTTTAGCTACATACATTAGTAACAATCCTCTTATTTTATTCGCCAAACGGGAGAATTAACCCAAATTTGCATAGCGTCTAGAAAAAAGGCCTTTGCAAACAGCATGATGCGGCGTCTCATCAGGGTCTGCGCTGTTTACTTTAATAAATTTCTGTAAGAAATATTCTAAATATAGAAATAAATATACTAGACATCCATAGAAATAAATTGATCCAATATAGAAAGATGGGGGAGTCCACTAGGAATAAATGGGATAAGGCAGCGTATGGTAACGGTAGCTGTGTACAATCACCGCGTTTTGTTCTGTTTGTATGTATTATATATGTATCAGTTTTATTTCTTTACTTGCAATTTAATATTACAAATGCATTGTTTTGCCACGTGCCATATACTGTACAACATTTTAAATTTGTAGTAAACTTACGTATTTGCGGACATTCAAATATGAAAAGAGTCGGACGCCACATTTTCATGGGAACCTCTTTATCTGATCATCTCAATGACAATGACACTTATATTCCGGATGACCCGACACTTTTGACAGATATAACACGCTCTATTGATGTCAACCGGAAACGCGAATTTTGCTGTGGATATGGCTATAGTAGTCAGACAATAAATATAATGTATGTACTGACGTCAATACAAAAGAGGCACAACGAAAATTTGACTTATTTTTCTTATTATCATGAGTTTGATTTTGATTTGATTTTTCATGAATTCAAGAATTCCACGACCTCTTTGGGATTAACATTAAGGATGCAAGAGTATACAAAACATAAACCGGTTAATCTTTTGTCGTAACCGGTTATTAACCGGTTACGGTTACTAACCGGTTAATCGAAAAACCTTAATTCACGAACTATCAACCAATGTGAGAAATTTATTTAAACATCAAAGATCCCTAAAACATGTTTCAACTAGTTTCTTAAGTCATTTAACCCATCATATATTTTGCTTAAACAATATAGGTGAGTATTCTGAGCAGTGCCTTAATCTTTTTTAAACAGTCCGGAAATCACAACTATTGCCAGATATATTCACAACAAACATTTAAAATACTTATTTAACAATAGCATGATAACTAAAACTAAATATAAACAAAAGAGAATACACAATGCAATTGGCTTAGGTATTAAAACAGTAGTTTAATATTACTTTTTTAACATAGTGTTGAAAGATGGTATTCACTAATGATACAGTTTCTGCCTGTTCCTTTACAATGTGTACAATTTAGTACACATCATTAATGCTTATCTGTTACATAATTATGGTTTCTGTTTTGTTTGTAAGGTAAATATGGTAAACAAGGTTTAATGAAACAGACATTAATATAGAAACATGTTATAGAGTATGCAATAACTCATGTCAGATCATTAATAAATATAGACATGGAAAAGCTAAATGCATTATTTTGTACGAACTTCCTTAGTCATGCTCAAACATAAAATCAAACATTCGGACATTCGGTTTAGGGAGGATGCGTATTCAGACCGCCGTTTATTTATGGATTTTTGTTTTGTTACAGCAGGGTGTTCACGTATTCATCTGGTGCAACATCTCAATATAATATATTTTGGAAAAAAAGGCTTCTTATTACTTAAATGTTTGAGCGACAGACATATAAAAAAGGTTCAAACATCGATACACTTCTCGAACACTTCTCGAACAATTTAATACAAAATATTGTAGGAGATGGTGAGAGCTTAAACAGCGTTACCGCTTGGACACAATTTTTTTTAAATCGGACAACGGTATCAGAATAATGAAGACGCTGTACGTTGTCATAACAACCGGTGTCCAATTTTGACACATACCAATCACTCAAGCTATAGTATTTAAGAAGGAATGAACGGACTTAATAACGTTCGTATACAAAGTCATATTTCAAAGAAATTGTTTATTCACATGATGACAATTTTAATTATACCTCATTTTCATTTCAAAGGTATACACCAATTACCTCGGGAAGCAATATATACGGCGCTCCTTATCTGCCTATGATATGTATTAAATATTAGAATATTAATCTTTAAACAGTACTCTCGTTGTCGGAAATTAGCAGTATAACACCGGAGTACATGAAACGAAGCATAAACCAGTAAAAACATCGGTTACGGAAATTCACTTCAAAATAGTTGTTTAGTTTCTCCTCAGAAATATCCTTACAATTACATCAACGTCTGTATGAAAGGAAGTATGTTATTATATCAACCAGCATCGAAGCAGTCTATCAAAAACATCAACTTAGTATTGATAAATCAACACCATGTTGAGAGTTCGTTATGATTTGTGTATAAATTAATGGGAATTAGTTGCAAACGGATAATTTCTCTATGAAATTGAACTACATGTAGTGTTAACTCGATATATATTAACATAAAATGCATGTTGTATGCCTATATTAATTACATCGTAAGAAAACTATTACTTGCCCTTAGTTTAAGACATGTTTCATTTTGCCAACCAAACAAACCAGAGATAATGAAATTTAAAAACACTGTTGGCGGTACCTTATATGCAACATGCTCCTTGTTGTGGGATAAAATGAAGCTATCAACTAAATGGTACTTTATCAAATGAAAACATTAAGTCGCCATACTAGTTTTCGTGAAATAAAATGTAAAACAATATAAAAAAAATTCATAACTCACACATAAAAAATGTGTGTCGGGCTTTAGCCCGAGGGCCGTTTGCGACCTGGGGCCGATTATCACTGCCCGGCCCGGTCAGCCGTGTATAGTAAGTATTGTAAAACAAACAACGTAAAACAGTGATTGAACGACTGACATTTCTATGTTTAATTATATTAGTTGAACTTATCAAATACTTATGTTTAGATTTTATACTGCGTAGCATTTAAAGCATGTAGTTTGAGAAAAAAAGATACCTTGTCCAATAGTGAACCGGGCTAATGTTAGTGAGATACACCCCCGCCCCAAATGCACCTTTGGCCTTTTTCAGTACCCCTGACTCTAGGATCAGTGTGGTGACAGAAAACAACTAAACTCAATGGAAACACACGTTTATTATGGTCTCTTGTAATCAGGTTTGATAGCTTGTGTAACATATATGTTCATGAAGCGTTGAGCATGAGTAATTAGACAAAATGCCATAGTCAAACATGTGACATACTAAATTATGTATAAGTTTCGGTAATTAGAAATAGTTTACGTCTTACTAATATTATCATGTATTGTGTTTACGTCGCATTAATGTTACGTTAATATAAGTAAATAAAAGTCAATTGAATTGAAATTTTAATTGTTTGGAGGAACGTCTTTACTTTTCAATAACATAAGTAATAAAGTATATTACGGTTCGTTTTTAATGATTGACGTTTTGCAAAATCTCATAGTTAGAGTCCATGTCTTACCCATGTTATTGTTTGTTGATCCTGAAATATTCATGTTTATACATTGATATAGTACAAGTTTAGTCTTGATTTCAAATGTAGATACATGTAATATTGCAATGTAAGTGACACATCGTTTTGCTATTTTAATCAGTTTGTGCCCTAGTTATTAAGCTACCTAAAATAAATAGAGATTAATAGCGTTTACTCAACGTATATTTCTAGCGATATATTGTAAATTAAGTCCAAATAATGTTAATAGTTTTTAACAAAAATATAACAACATTGTCAAGCATATTTCGTATTAACTAACATTAGCTTTAGTAATGTTTTCGAATAGAAATTATCGTTGAAATTAAACTCTCATCAAATAATAATCCCTTTCTGTTTATTTCCGCCTTTCTTTCCTTCTTCCGTATGTATAAATTTCCTTGCTACCTTTTAAGTTATAAATATATGAATTACCTGTTAATTTTATACGGCTACTAAGTTACGTATCGTGCAAACTCATTAAAGGTGGTTCATTTCTGAGATATCGTTGTTGCTTGTATGGTTTTTTATGTGCGGGAACAAGCTGACACACCATAAGGAAAAGAATATGTGTCGATATGACAATATCGTCTTTACGAACAGTTTCAATTTAACAGGACGACAACAGCATACATTAATATCTCGCTATAGCGCCAATTATGTTTCGTGTTGGCGATCACATTTGTAGAACTGGTAGATTTGAAGGACTCCGATACGACAGAAAGACAGCAAATAATAAAGTGTCTGTTGTCCTTCCGTTTATTCTTTCTGGAGCATTTCGCTAGGAACGGTTCAGTACGACACGAAGGCTAATATATTTAAATCAGTCAGGCAAGTGTCATTATTGTAAGTATTCGTGGCTGCGCCTATAAAATGCACAATGACATAGCAGACATGAAATACCATGTGTATTGAGTCCCAGAAGAAATAAAGAAAACAAGACTATTGCCAAGCAATATAAGTCCCCTACCGGTGAAACTCTACCATTTTCAGCAATATGTCTAGTCTATTTGTTGATATAGCAACCGGAATTCTTGACGTAGGAACAAACTGAAATGACGTGCATAATCTCCATATCATCATCTATCCATGTTTCAAGTTTCATGAAAAAAATATGAAGAACTTGTAAAGTTATCGCAGGATCCACCATGTTCAGCAATATTTCTAGTCAATGTGTTGCCATAGCAACCAAAATTCTTGACGTTGGAACAAAATGTTCCACCGGTAGGGTACACTAATGTTTACTTCGTTTTCATCTGTTCTAAGCAGAGTATGAGTATAACTAGTTTACAGTATGCAAAACCCGATATTGCGTCAGCCGATTTATTTATAAATTAAAGGCACACGGCCTGTTTAACATCAAATAAAGATTTATCTAAATAATCAACTTATATTTACATAATGAATTTATGTACAGTCCATAAAATCGGTTATTGACATCTCAAAATTGTTCGAGTAAAGTGCTGAAAGAACTTAACATTAACGTGAGAACATATTGTTGCATACAGTTTATTTCATGAATTTAATAGAGCAAGCTGAACGACTGCTGATGTTCGAAAATAATAAACACAAATAGCTATTGTTTAGTCTTAAATCATCAAATATAATCCAGACCTTCCTCAGTTTATTTTTAAAATAACGTTTTTCATAAAACCATTTAAACTAAAGTCAGTGAATTATGCCTAACGTCCATTTGTATTAATAAGCTAGTAATTAAAACATATACACAAGATTGACCATGTCAAATACAGTATTGATATCAAACATTCATGTAAGTGAATATTTTTGTATTCGATCGATCTGCTTGCTACCTTTAAGCGAAAGTAACATTACACACTGAATACATTTTAGATTGGAGTCAGTTATAATTAAAGAACATGATATGTACGCAACGCAGGTATCTGATTTGTTTAATTTGATTGATTTGTTACATTTACGCTTAAGTAAAAACAAAATGAATACATTCTAGAACGTCGACAATTATAATAGATGGAAACGAGACGTGAGAAATACATTTAACTGAGTCTATATAATTATGAGTGTGCTCGGCATTATTGCAATACATGTTTTGGTGCGAAGGTAGCACACTTACTACCTTCTACTTATAATGTTGTCTTGAATAAACGGATTAAACTGAAAGCAATTAATCACACGCGCAAGTTTTCGTACTGGAAACTACTGATTAAAACGCATTGAAGACGCGGATAGTTTTAACGCATTTAATCAGTCACACAAGTACACTTACTTAAGTCTACTCATAATAACGTCTTGAATATTTTAATAGATTTTAAGTATTGATTTAAACGCATTAGTACACTATCTGGAGTCGCAAAGACGTAGGTGGAAGCATTGAATCGCGTACACACAGGAATACTAGTTTTGTTCTACTGTATTATAAAGTCTTTCAAACGCAGGAAGGCTTAATAATTTAACACGTACACGTATTATAGCCGTCTCATAATAACGTCTTAAAGACTTAGTTAGAGGATTTAAAGTATACACATATAGTCCAATATGATCAGTTTCATTCATAAATATGCAATTGGTGCTTTTATTGAAGTTTTTTTTACTTATTCTTATAGATATGGTTACCCGGTGAGCGCAGTGGTTGGTACACTCGCGTCTCACCTAGGCGACCTAAGTTCAAGTCTCGATCCAGGAAACATGTAAGTTTGTTTGGTGGTTACACAAAAAGGACAGGTGGGGTTTCCGCCGACTACACCGGCTTTTCCCCAAAACACAATGACCTCTCCCACCACAAAACAAGAGTAAATCTGTAAACTAAATTTATTAAATAGCTAAAATTGAAACTAAATTTCGAATTTTGTCCAAACTTTCGTGAGTATAGTAAGACAAGTTTCGGTACACCGCAAGGATTTTGCCTCGGAAGTGACTTCCCTGTCTGAATAAATACCTATCAGCAATATGTATTTATATAGCTGTGAGCAATCTAGCTCACCTTCACACTTACAGGTATTCCTTTCTGTACATGTTGGCAATAAGTATTCTATTCCGTTCACATAATAATAAACAGTCACTCTGAAATTTAAATCCTTTAAATTTCGTCTAAAAGTGAACCCTTTAAAGTTAACCATCATAAATTGTGTTGGGTTTAAGCCTTAAACGGAGATATGTGTCAAACTTCATGTCTGATGACCGTGTTCCCTGCGAATTTCATCCACGACATTTTTGGTTGCTGTTCATCTAGCTGTGGCAAGTTTTTAATTCGGCATCCCCATGTCAAAGAATACGGAATATCGCAGTAGCCGGTCCTACAAAACATCTTTAGTATAGAATTTTCTTTATGAAAATACAAATAACTCAATTTTTTAACAAAATTTGCTCAAAATGTATACAACTACTTGAAAATGCCTATGTCAAGAACGATACACTTGTATATTCTATAAGTATGCCGTAAGTGGGGTTCTAATTCTTATTTTATCACGACTGATCTCCATGTCTAGCAAGCAATTCCAATATTTTAAGTGCACAAACACACCAGAGTCTGAAATACTGCATTATCTTACAGTACACTAAAGACTTAAGATTGTCAATGATATACTCTCTAAAACATCTATATTGTTATCTTGGAATACACGTTTCGGGAAAATGCAAATGATTTTTAAAATAAAAACTTGACGTGTTGGAAAGGAAATCATTGAGGTTTCCAACGAAATCATTGTTATTTTTTTAAGATTGGAGATTACAGCGAGAGACTTGTGAGTAATGGGGTAAAAAATAACTTAACAGTAGCCAAATAAACGTTGTTTCTTGAAAAGATCTTTCTTACATATCGCGTAACAACCTTTTTTATTTATTAATTGCATTCAGCTTAGAATCCTCTTTAAGACATTGTATGGTTATTGGGGTACCTCTGTGCAAAATGTTGACTTTATGTTATACTTAAGTTGAAGATTTCACTTCCACTTAAATATTAGAATAAGTATATTGTGACCTATAGACGCCCAATTCACCAGCTAGTACGATCTACGTTACATACGTTGTACTCACACCGGTCTTTACTGATCACGCATTAACCACACTAATCACATCAGCCACATCACCAAACAACACGTGTATCTCGACTGTTTCCGAAATAGGCCGAGAACTTACGATTTACCCAGAGACGTGACCATATATTTTTAGTATGAATTGAGATTAAGTTTCGATGAAAGATAAAATATGCATGGTATTGGTTTTCCACATAAAGTCAGGTATACTGTGTGAACACTACACATGCCTAATCTGGTTTGTTGAGTTTAAACATGGAGAGCATACATGTTCATTGTAACGTGGTTTAAATTTTAATAAAGAACGACCGACACTTCCGTGTCGTTAGAAAATAAAATAATAATTCCGCAGAACGACAACGAGGTATTCATAGTCCAACAATAACCGATAACTGGAACAGTATATCCAGCGTAGCATGATGTGATTTTTATTAGATTTATAATGAAATTGAAATAACACGGTGAATATAATTTTACTTTGTTGTTCACTGATTAATCTATTGTTGAACATTTTAGTAATAATCCTATAGCGTTAATCACACACGTGTGTATCCAAAGCATATCAACATTATAACGCATGGGAACTCCGATCTTCAACCATGCTAAATTAAAGAATTAACGTTCAGTCACGGTAGAAATTTGAAGTGAACTGAGTCGTATCTGGGCAACAACTTGCAATACCAGGTAATTGAAATGTTCACGTTCAATGTTCGAACACAGATGTACATTTGGAAAGTATCTTTATATAAAATGCTCTAGTCCTTAATTACGCTATCTGAACTAAAATATGATATTATCTGTAAGAAAGCCATATTCAATCATGAAATTATTCAATCATTGAATTTAATATCGTTTATATTGATTGCATGTCTAATTAATACGTTGCTTTGCTTATGTCTATACAACATACACCACTGTTATTTTATGCATTTATTTCGCCTACGATAAACCTAACGAAAGGTAACACACATGTAAATCCTGAACTCGTGTCTGAAGTGTAATTATTATTTTATTCAAGACTTCGACTCATAGCTTTTATCATTTTTTGCCTAATATTGTGTCCTGTATTTTATTTGCAATGTGTCACTTCGTTCTGTAATTTCATTCTTCATATAAACGATCAATATGTTGCAAAGAAGATAACAAAACAGCCGTGATCAAAAGTACACAATCATTTAAGAATTACAATTGATTTGCCTTATTGTACGGTAGTACAAGTCTATGTCATCCATATCTGATAGGAAAATATCGCCCTCGAAGATGTACACATCTCTTCCCGAGGCATCACATTGCTCAACGATGTCCTCATAGACATCGTCTGGACATTTTGTCCAAAACACACTTCTGCTTTGCTTCCTCTTTCTTTAATCAGCTTCTTCATCTTAGCTTTTGATACGTCGTTATCGTAGTTATTCACTAGAAGCTAACACAGTACACATATAATGTAAAATAATATGTGTCGATATAGTTTTTCCGAGATGTATCATTTTAATTTCTGTCGCCTAATTATTCCGTTTAAACTATTATAAAATATTATAAATACTGATACAATAACTTTATAACTAAAATATACCTTATATAAACCTGACGTACATAAGTGTTCATGTATTTAGGCGTATGCATTTGATTTCCATAACCCATACAACCATTAATTTTTGCTAACCCCACAAATGTTTCAATATTTACTTTTATGTTGATGATTTTTATTTAGTAAATACTAGTGAATATAAAAGTTGAAAACGCATAGTCTTATATAATACGATACCTTTTTCAATGATGAATCGGGGCCCATTTTGGTGAGGTACATTCCGTACAAAATGCACCTTTGGCCTTTTTCAGTACACCGGACTCGATGATTTTTTGGGCCGATTCCGCATCAGTGTGATGATAGAAAACAACTAAAAAGGTAACAAAATAAAGTCTTATGTACTTCTGTGTATTACCCAGAGTAACATAACCCATTCTTAAGCGTTTAGTAAGTGTGTTTCGATTACAAAAAATGGCCTGACGGACGACACACCATAATATGCATCAGTTTCCGGAATAAGTAGTAGTCAATGTTATTTTTATATTTTCGTTCATTGCTTTTACATCTCAATAATGTCATGCCAAGATAATTCTTAGATGTTAACATTTTATTCATTTGGCGGAAAGTCTTTAATATTAACAAATGCATGTATAATAGTATTCTTCTGGTCGTTTTTTTTATCATGAACGTCTTAATGATCTTGTAATTGGTGTTAAATTCTTACCCATTTTTCTTCTTCGTTGATTCTGAAAATATCCTTTTTATATTTTAAATAAACTAGACATATAAGTTTCATTAATGTAGGACTTATACAAAATATTTTTTCATTCGATAACAAGCATGTGATATTTCAATCAGGTAGTACCGTCTCAAATAAAAATAAGTTATCATGCTACCCAAATAAACAATGATTAATATCAGTTACTCTACGTTTTATTTCTAGCTCTATGCTGGAAATAATATTTAAATCATTTAGTTTAAACATATTTATTTCAAACAAGTTGACATTATTTATACATAGAATATCATACACAATACTCATACTTTCATGTTCGAAAAGGATTAGAACGAAAGACACAGTCTTATATGGTTCTTCTCCCTTGCTATATGAAACGTTACATGTTTACGGACATAATTGGCTATGTAAAGCAAAGTGAACAATATGTTGATACAAAGAAGCTCTATTTATAAATTATACTTGCTTAATAAAATTAATATGTTGACATATTTGAGAAATGTACGAAATAAAGAGAAAGGTTAGGAAAGGAAAGAAAGAAGATGTTTGTGAAGACTTGTTGAGTTCGAGCGAGAAAGAAAAAGAATTATGTGAATCGTTCTGTAGCATAGTTACATATCAAATCGCTTACTATTTATAATAAATGTGTGAACTGCATCAGCTATTTTAGTATTGGTTAAGTAGTCGCGTGATGCGTCTCCATATGGAATAGTTTCGATGCATGGGGCAGAATACATTGATATTGTGTTAATGAGTTCATCACGAATGTGTATATACTTATTGCATTCAAGGAAGTAGTGTAACGTAGTTTCGTGAAGTCCACATTGACATAGAGGCGATGTGATTATGTTGCGTCTGAACAGATGAGCATTACGAGCGCTACACTCCGTTCATAAGCGCGTATGTAACATTTGAAAGCGCCTTTCGCCATATGAAAATAAAGGATTTGAGATCGGGCGATCACTGTTAATTAGTCTTTTGAAAGAATGGAGCGTTTCAGCATTTTTGATGTCGTCGGGGAGACGATTCCATTCGGATACAGTAGATGGTAAGAAAGAACTTGAATATAATGATGTTCTAGCTTGAATTGTTTGTAAATGTGATGAATTTCTTAGAGAGTAATTGTTACGTGAACCCACTGTTGGAGGCAAGATAGATTGCATATAGTTTGGGACATTGGTGGAATTCATTGTATACATTAATATTAATTTGTGTTTGCATCTGCGTTGGCTGATGGTGTCCCACCCTAGCTCATTTAAAAGGTCTTCAATTGAGACTAGACGTGTGCATCAAGATGTTATTCGCGCGGCTTCAGTATGGATTTTTTCAAGTTCATCTTTTTCATATTGTGTACAATTATCAAAAACAGTGTCAGAATATTCAAGAATTGGTCTTTTAAAAGAAAAGTATATTTTCTCGAGAGTTTTTCTATCGAGAATAGTTTTTAGACGACGCATTATATGGACTCGTTCCATGCTTTTTCTTTTACATACGATATATGTGCATGCCAAGTACAGTCATTTGAAATAAATACACCTAAATGTTTATGGACGTCAACGATCGGTATATTAACATTATGCATTGTTAATGGCGGATGAGATAGTTTGTTTATTTTTCTAGATATTAGCATTGATTCGGATTTAGAGGGGTTGAAGCTTACTAACCATTTATCTGCCCACATAGAGATTTTATCAATATCGGATTGTAAAATGGTTGCAGTTTCGTTTGGTGAGTTAACGACCATAAAAAGACTGGTATCATCCGCGAACAAGTGGATTTGTGCTTGTTTATCAGTTATAGTATCATTTATATACACTAGAAACATGAGAGGGCCTAAAATAGGACCTTGAGGGACGCCGGCACTTATTTCAGTAAGATTCGAGTGCGCTCCTGGTAAAATTACGTTTTGTTTGCGATCGGAAAGATAGTTGGACAAAAAAGAGAATAAATTTCCTCGGATACCTGCTTGTTGAAGTTTGAATAATACACCTTTGTGCCAGACTCTGTCGAAAGCTTTACTTATATAAAAAAAATACAACTCTAACCTCTAGGCCATTGTCTAGCGCTCTGCAAAAAGTATTACATATATATGTTAGTTGGTTAACAGTCGAATCACCGGGCAATAAACCAGATTGAGTGGGCGCAAAGAATGAATTAGCATTCAAGAAATTAAAAATGTGTTTGTGTACTATTCTCTCAAAGACCTTCTCAGTAGTATTAAGAGGTGAAATAGGTCGGTAGTTTGACGTTAAGGCTGGATCACCCTTTTTGAAAACCGGGCACACATTTGCAATTTTCCAACAAGCAGGCATTTTGCAGGAGTGTAGACAAGAATTAAACAAATCACACAATGGATAACTTAATTGATACATTGCCTCTTTGAGAATGCGATTATCTATTCCATCAGGACCAGAAGCTTTTCCAATCTTAAGGCATTTTATTGAGTCAATGACTTCCTCCTGAGTGATGTGAACAGAATGAAGAATATTATCATTTACATTATGTATAGATGGGAGATTGTGATTTCGTTCATCAACGGAGCAATGGCTTGCAAAATACTTGTTTAACATATCAGCTTTACATGTGTCATCCGCTTTAAAGGTACTTGTTTGATGATCGTAAAGAGGAGGAATTGAATTGTTTGTGCTAGATGGGATACATGTTCGGAGCGTCTTCCACCAGTCTTAAGCGCAAAGTTCAGAGGATTAAATTTTTTCCGCAATATTGCTAAAATATTCAGTTTTTGAATAACGTAAAAGTAAAACAACTTCATTGCTGGCGCGACGGAAATTTGACCAGTGATTATCAGTATTCAATTATTTTTTTTTGCTTTTTGATACAGACGTTTTCGTTGCCGATTTTTTTTTAATGATATTGTTTATCCATGGAAGATCACGAGAGCGTATACAAACATTTTTGTTAGGAATACAATTGCCTGCTATTTGTAGTATTGTTTTGGTTATATTTTCAGCGTAGATATCAATATTTTCGGATTTTAGTAGATCCCAATTAGTATTTGTCATTAATTGTCGTAATTTTGTATAATCCCCAATGTCATAGCGCCAGATATGTCGAAAAAACGTTTTGCATTTTGGTTTTGTAAATTTCAATGTAACAAAAACTGGGCAGTGGTACCGAACCATTTGATCTAAGAATGGTTCTCCTACTCCAGAGAGTAATGCAGTATTTTCATTACTTACAAAGATCAAGTCAATTACGGAAGATGATTGCTCAGTATAATGTGTTGGTTCATAGATAAGTTGAGAAAGATCATATTGGAGACATAATTCGTTTATTTTACGGGTTGTTGGTTCTGATAGAGCATTCATATTAAAATCGCCTGTAATAATAATATCGTTTATACGTGTTTCTCTGGCAAAACAATAGACTCTTCGATGGCATTCGTGTATAATCTGTCAGCAATGGGTGGTCTATAAAAAACGCCAAACAGAATTGACTTATTGGTTGAAAGAAATACTTCAATCCATATACATTCAACATTATGTAATTCGAGATCATGTCTGCGTTTAAAAGAGATATTTTCATTGACGTATATTGCAATACCACCGTGTGAGTCGGAGCGATCCTTGCGGATTGGCTGGTGGAAGCCGTTTAAGAGGAGATCAGTAGATGGGATAGAATTATTTAACCATGTTTCAGTAAAGTCAATTATATCGAAATCACGAAGGCCTGTGTAAAGAATATCTATTTTTTGAAAAAGGCTTTGAATATTGTAATGCACAAATCTTAAGTGGTTTGTTTCTGAGGCGTTGTGAGAGGATGATGAACTGTTTGGATCTGTGTTGAGAGATAGGTCAGACAAAGTGGGCCCTGGATTAGGATTAATATCACCTGATCGTAGAAGGATTAGAGAGGAACAAAAGCATACTACAAAAAAGAGGAAGCAATTGAAAAGCCTTGTGAGCAGAAGAATATCAGTATGTACATTTTTCCCTAACAAAACGCGTTTACATGGGTGTTCTACACTTAGTGATATATTCATTGATGTGTAAACATTAATGTGTAGAGAAAAGAGGCTGACAACATTTAGCCATAAGTGACATGCATATAATAAGTGTAGAAGTAGTGGAAAAATAGCTGATGATCTATATTCACTCATGACAGCGTTTTTTGGCCCTTTTTGAGTGGACAACATAATGATATGCTCCAAGAAAAACGAGATGGGACATAAACGCTGACATGACACGTTTGTTGCATTTGACCATGTGTACATATTGAGTCATGGCTGATGTAAAGATTCGATAACGCTGGAAGCTACAGAACTGTATAAGATAGGAAAATAAGATATGAGAGAGATAAGAAAGTAGAAAGACAAAGGGGCCAAGAGAAGATGATGATATGTTATGCAACATTTTCGTGATAGGAAATGTTGTGTTGGGTGCATTAATGCGAAAATGTTAAAACATTTGAACTATGAGAAAATACAGTTTAAAATACAAGATACTTTAGAAGTACAATCAGAAGTATGTTCTCCCGATTCTAGAATGTTACTGTATAACAATGATAGCATACATAACCGTACTATGAAAAAAATACAGTTTAAAATACAAGATTCTTTAGAAGTACAATCAGAAGTATGTTCTTACTTATTACGCTTAATAACATTTATTTATTTCCTGTTCACTTTCTGAAAACCTCACAGCAACGAAGTTACGTATCGGGAATAATTATTTACGGTGGCTCATTGCTGCAATATCGTTCTTGTGTGTTGGGTTAGGTAAGTTGTCTTAACAAGCCGACACATCATGAAGAATATGTGTCGATAAGACAATAACGTCTTTACGAACAGTTTCAATTTACCAGAAAAACTACAAGTTGAATATATATAAAAAGAAGTGAAACTCCAGCTGCTGGAGCAGTATTGAATTCTTATTATAAACAATTAGTTGGTCCTTTATTTAAGGCAAGTGACCGATTGCCAAAACAGTACAAAACAGCACAATACAAAACAACATAAACACATATAAGAATAAAGCTGGGGTCACCGCCTTGGAACGGTCAATGCAAAGCATTAGGGGTATAAACCGGATTTAGAGCGCTCAACCTCACACTTGGCCCAGCAATATTCATTATACATTTAAGTGTAAATAACAATTAACCTCATAGCATTGTAACTCAAATAAAACAATAATAAAAGGGAATTAAAACGTATTCAATTTAATTACCATTTAATTACTCAATGGTAGGAAAGATACCAGAGCAAGAGAGTTACAACTTTTTGAGGAACGATGAAATAAAACTACGAACAAGTGTCAACTACATTCCTTCTTTATAGAAAAAGATTTAAGAATATAGCGTCATGAAGTTAATATTTCAGATCATCATCGCGCAAATACAGGAAGAAGCAGCAATAATGTGTGTAAAAGGTCCATATTCCATAGCTTGGTTGTTTATGTGACTGCTTAATAATAAATCAAACAAGAAACGCCTGTCAGAGAGAAAACACAATAAAAATTGAACGCTTTAAACTGAATGACCTATGCATGTACATTAAAATAGTGAAAGTATGAAGCGATGACGTAAAAAAATCTATGTTGGCGGGAAAAGAGAAAGAATATCGTATGACGTAATTGACAAACGAAGTCACGATGACGTGAACAAAATCCAGGGGCAGTGCTGTAACATAAAAATAAAAATATTAAAGAGGCGGTACTGCACAATTGAATTAATAATAAAACCAACTTAGGTAATTAAATATTTAAGAATCAAACGTTTAAAATGGTAATTCCCTTAATGATTCCAAATTTTAAGAGAAGAAAGATATAGTGAATCGAAAACCAACAAGCACGTGTTTTTAAGTACGTTAACATCATATCCTCTTGATAAAAATGAGTTTATTAAATTGAAAAGTTTAATATAAACATTTTCTTTAAGATATATTAATTTGCGAATACGCTTCAAAACATCTCCATAAAATGATGGGTGGGAAATTCCATTAGTTAAATGCCATTTTAAAGAAACATTATATTTAGAAATTAAATCACCATACTTTGAGTGAAATTTAGCGAATTTACTTATAAGGTTATGATACAAAAAAAAAAACTGTTTTAGCAATTTCTTCGTTAATATACGATTACGATCATTAAAATCTTTAATACATGAACATGCTCTGGAATCACGTACCAACTGCGAAATGTAAATACCATAGGACGGACCTTTAGGGATGTTGCCATCTAGGAACGGAAAATTCACAGTTTCAAAGTTAAAGTCGTCCCGTTTGTCGTATAAACTAGTTTTAATCATATTATTATTAATAGTAAGATGTAAGTCTAAATACGCAGCGTTCGTTCGGATAAATTTTGGGAAAATATTGTTCAAAGAATAGGTTATCTAAATTAAGTATGTCATTAATGTACCTACTAGTAAGGTTAATACATTAAATTAAATCTAGTTGTTTAGTTTTAGATAATTAAAACATAAAATCGCTTTCATAACAATAAAAAAAAGATCAGCTATAAGTGGCGCACAATTAGTAAACATAGGATCGCCGATAATTTGTTTAAATATTTTTTCCATTAAATTAAACGAACATGTTATTCAGAAGAAAAGTATGTTCTGCACAAAAGTCAAGACAAGTCCAAATGATGTAATTATCTAATATCTGATAAGTAAAAAAAGCTGTTTAAGTGTTTAAAGCTAGATATGAACACTTCTCTCTAGCAAACGTTTTTTCAATCAAAGAAACAAGTTTGGATTTTATTAAAGCGTGAGGAAGCGTTGAATATAGTGTAGAAAAATCATAAGTGCTTACATGTGACACCTTATATTTTTTATTTTCAATCTTAGCAATCACTTCTAAGGAGTTTTTCATTGACCAAAATAGGTTAGTATTACTATTTTCATAAACTTTATTACAATATTTAGCTATATAATATCTTATAGCACTCAATGAAGATGTAAGATACACTGAGAATTGCTTGGTGGTACAAGACACTGAATTAGCGATAAAGCGACTTTTATAAGGCGTTTTATGTAATTTATCTCTCTCTACAGCGCCACCTATTGGTCGAGCTCGGGGATTTGTAGGACTCCGACACGCAAGAACGACCACAAACAATACAGTTTGTTTCGTCCTTTTGTTTTGTCGTGTTGATGTCTCTCGCTACGAATGTTTCAGCACGACATGACAACACATATATAGTCTCATTATTGTGTATAAGTCTTTTTACGCGTCTAAAATGTGTACATAGACATGACAAAAATGAGCTACCGTATGTATCGAATTTCAGAAAATGTGGATATGTTCATGCCCATTATATTCACATTAACCAAAGTATGACTATCACGAGATACCAACATGCAAAACCCCAATATTGCTACAGCCGACTTATTCATAAACTTAAGGCACACGGCCCATTTGAAATCACATACATATTTTTCTAAATAATTAACGTATAGGTGTTGTCAAACATCGCTAATCGACATGTTAACACTGATTTAGTAAAGTGCTGCACAAAATTAACATTAACAAGTAAGAACACACTGTTGCAATACGTTATTGAGGCTTATAGCCATTTACAAACTCTTACAATAAGCATTCTGTATTTGTGCTGTATATGTGTCTTGAAAAGACACATGCAAAAAGAGAGGTTTTCATACAAAAAGGTTGATTTGATTTTCTTTAGCCCTGAATCCAAATGTGAACAGAGGATTATCACGGTTAAGATTATGCGATATTGGAAATGTTTGCAACTTTCATTCGTTTTTTATGTCCCCCATCACTATAGTGGGGGACATATTGTTTTTGCCCTGTCTGTTGGTCTGTTGGTTTGTTTGTCCAAACTTTAACATTCTGCCATAACTTTTGCAATATTTGGCATGCACGTGTATCTCTTGGAGCTGCACATTTTGGGTGATGAAGGTCAAGGTCAAGGTCATCCATCAAGTCATCCTTCAAGGTCAAAGGTAAAAAAAAGTCAAAGCGGCGCAGAAGGAGACATAGTGTTTCTGACAAACACATTTCTTGTTGATTTTGTTTCGAACGGATATTGTTAATTGTGTAATGTTTTCATGTTTTGGAAAATGCCGTTTACCGGTACTTTAAAAATAATTAATAAATTTGAATAATATTATAATAATGCTTACAATTATTTCCTATATTTGGTTATCTCACTAAATTGCCCAATAAAAGCACGCGCTGGAAAATAAAAAAGCGAAACAATCATAACATTAATATAATTTGTTTTGTTGTTCTGATAGCGCTATTATGATGACCCACGGCACGTTAACATGAATGTATTAAACAATTGTGTTTTTACTATTACACAACATAATAAAAGTTCGAGTTATTAATATATTATTGTGTGCATGTCTGTATACTGCCTCACACACTTTATAATTAGCTTAGTAGTGTAATCATTATCACTTTATGTGAACAAAACACACACATGTACCTTGTTCATTATAGACATCGAATGCACTTTACAAACAATTAACTTTATGGTATATTTACCTTTAATCAATATGCCTTCTCCCTCTAGGTACAACTTTTGCAGCTTGCGATACAATGATAGGTCCAGCTTTATTTGAGATGCTGACTTATCATTTGCAGTTGACACTCGGCTGATTTCAAAGATTTCCTTGTAGATGTGAACGTCAAAGGAAAGAACATTGTCCGCGTTATTTGTCAAAATCCTCTGTAGGTCTATGATGCTTTGCTAGTCGATTCTGAAGCGACTTAGTCTAAGGCGAATTTCGTTATTTCCGTTTGCAACAGATTATCTGAGTCCTGTCAGCATGGTGTCTTGAAACCAGTCGTCGAATCCACTATTTATCATAGCATGGTATTGCTCCATCATGCGTGATAGTTTTTTCGCACTCGATACATCCAGTCCACACAGGAATAGAAATACCTGTAATATTTCGAGATATGCATCATTGTAACGGTTAAGATAAACAGAAATAACGCCATAAACAATATGAGTATTGCGGAAAATATGATAAGCAGCGAGGAAAATCTGCATGCTCAAGTGGATAAACGAAAATGAAGATGCCGATCGCAGGGTAAAAGTGTTTCGTGCTGACGACAAAATTCCGGATTTTAATGCAAATTCCTTTTGCTCTCTTTCATTTAACTTAATTTTCCTTAATTCGGTATCAATAAACACTAGTGAGTTTTCTTTTGCATTTACAAACAACAACTGAAATGCTAATTTGGCAAGGCGATTTAGGGGTTCCATTTTGGGCTGTATGTATTGAGTCCGTGTGAAGCATCGAAATGGGGCTGTTTAAATGTTTACATTTCACTGTTCGGTTTCTTAAACAGACTTTCCAGTAATACGATGTATATTTCACACTTAGAGCCTCTGAGTTTTGTTCTCACTGCATATGAACAAACAAGTGCAGAGAGCATCATTGGAGATGACAGTAAATTGTAGAGCTCTTGTTTCGCTATGTACAGCTTAAATGCTGTGTATTTTAATTCAAGATCATCCTTATCTACCAAGCGGCTCAGGATTATTCTGCTAAGCTCATATGGCTCGTTTATCCCTTCCAGTTGCAAAAATGTGTATCTGCCCGAATGCGTAATTTTAACTACAGGCAGTTTTCAAGGTCGTGTTCAAAATAACATCACACACTTGCTGTGATCTACTCACAATGTCAGTAGGTTGTGATGATCTCCAGGTCCGGTCCACTCTTCTAGACCATCAAGTAGTACCAAGCATTGTTCACGTTTCATTATCTCATTCAATAGTTTGTACGCATTCTCACGGTCTTCCTGGGAGTATATCGAGTATATTATTTGCTCTTCAATCCAAGTCTAATTGTTTTACCGAATTTCTTAATGTAATATGGAAAACGAACACAAAGCCTTGCAGAACATCGACATCACAAAAGAAAAGTAAACTGGTATCTGCACTATAAACATGCGGTTTCCCACACCAGTCTAGGGCCAACTTTGATAAGAATGTTATTTTTCCAGACCCCGCCTCACCTTGAAGAAATATTCGTGGGTTAACTTTGTTATCTGTTAAAACACATCATTGTACTGTGTAACCTGTGTGTCTGTTTTCTTAAACACACCTTTGTCCTCGAACATTTGAACTATTTCCGGCGGCATATAAACATCTCCTAACATTTCATGTTTGTAGTCATTCAATGGAGATGTGGTTACTCCATTTAATGTGTCCATGTAAAGCTTCTTCGTACGTTTTGTCAGTTCTGAAATGATAAACATTACTTATTCATTAAACGTATAAGTATTATTTGTAGAAGAATTTGTCATAGCAATAGAAGTATGAGTAGTAATTAAAGTAGTAGCGTTAGTAGTAGTAGAAGAAGTAAGAGTAGTAGCAGTAGTAGTAGTGGTAGTAGCATTAGGAGGAGGTGTTGTATTAGAAGTAAAAGTATAATTGGTAGTAGTTGTTTTTGTTGATGTAATAGTAGAAGTAGTAGCAGCAGCAGTAGTAGTAATAGTAGTAGTAGAAGTAGTAGTAGTAGTAGTAGTAGTAGTAGTTATAGTAGTAGTAGTAGTAGTAGTAGTCGTAGTAGTAGTCGTAGAAGTAGTAGTAGTTGTAGTAATAGTAGTAGTAGAAGTAGCAGAAGAAGTAGTTGTAGTAGTAGTAGTAATAGTAGTAGTAGTAGTAGTAGTAGTAGTAGTAGTAGTAGTATTGTAATAGTAGTAGTAGTAGTAGTAGTAGAAGTAGAAGTATAGGTAGTAGTAGTAGTAGTAGTAGTAGTAGTAGTAGTAGTAGTAGTAGTAGTAGTAGTAGTAGTAGTAGTAGTAGTAGAAGTAGTAGTAGTAGTAGTAGTAGTAGTAGT